>OY744602.1:27464107-27494107 GCA_963556255.1 Allolobophora icterica
GAGGCATGGGCGTTGGTTAACGCAAGGACTCAGACAGACAGACAGACAGACGGCGATAGAGACAGATACAGCGAGCGGCGATTGAGGCTCACTGCCTTTGCTTTACCAGATTCTTCCGTTGCCTGTAGTTGGCTGAAGCGTCCTCTACCCAGCCCCCCCCCCTGTGGATGTTGGTCATCGACAGATCGGTCGGTCGGTCGGCCCTCTAGCAGACCACAGTTATCTTTAGATGATAAGACTGGGCGATGCTGGCTGCTGATCCTAGCCAACTCTAGACGTTAGCGCTCGACCACCAGCCTCCTCCTCCTCCTCCTCCTCCTCCTCCTCTTTTGCTGGTGCAGGTCCTGCGGCGGAGGTACTGCCTCGTTACTTATAGCTCCTAAGCTGGCGCCCTCAGGCTATTCGTTGGGCCGGGGTGGTGGAACGACGCAGGGCCTAGGGTCGATTCACACGAGCGCTGTCTTAGACTGCGCACAGACAGAAGCAGGCGAAGGACAAAGATCGAAAAGACTCTCGATGGAAAGTTCGACGGCATCTTGAGACGTCTTTCGTCCGTTCGTCCGTCCGTCCGTCCGTCCGTCCGTCCGTCCGTCCGTCCGTCCGTCCGTCCGTCCGTCCGTCTGACCCTCCATCTTCGTGCGTTGGAGGATGCTGTGTCCGGTCGAATATGAAATGGTCGTCTGAGTTGTTGTTGTTATTCGTCTTCTAAACGATAATCGCGTTTTTCGTCGTCGACAGACAGACTGATGATGATGATGATGATGATGATGGCTGTCGTCTGATCAGAACGTAAGACACGGGCAAAAGGAGAAGAGCGCAATGAACAGAGGAGGCTTGCAAGTGATACATATTTCTTTATAGACCGTAGTTCGTGTGTTCTGCTCTATGGAATGTAAAGAAGTATGTGACACTGGGCGGAGCCTGGCTTCAATCGACGACCTCCAGCGCATACGACATCAACGCAGTCTTATAATAACAACAGACAGATCTATGCTTTAGAGAATCTAGTGCAGACCACAGTCCCCAGATAACGCTGCCAAATCGTTTCAGTCGATGTCTCTGGGAAAGATTTGCTAAGTCATCCTGTGAAGAGTTACGCCTGCCGTTGTTTGTGATATTATTATATTGGCGATACAGCAGTTTTACAGCTGCAACCGCGCACTCTAACTGACCGACAAGGAAACATTCTTGCTCCGTCTTCCTCCTCCACCACCGCCTCTTCTGCTCAGGTAACTACAACTATGCTTTGCGTAGGCTTAGTGAGAAAAACAAAACAAAAATTATTATCGTCTAAAGCAGAAACTCTCCAAATCATAACCGTTATTATTAATTATTAAGCTATTTATAGGGCTCTCTGTATTAAAATTTATGAGGACGCTTATTTTATGGTTGAACGTCTTAACACAAAATCTATTTAATTTTTATTCACGAAAAACTAAAAATCTATATCTTGCGAATGACAATCCGATTTAAGTGTTCAATTCCAGTTAGGGTAGGGCTGGCTTATATGGAGTTTGGTAAAAATGTAGGCCCTACGTAAGTATCTATAGGAGAGCCAGAGTGCAAATCACTTATGTGCATATCAGCTAATATTTTGTTTGTGGCGTGTTGGTTTAACCGATATCACGATATTCAGGGCAAGGAAGTCGGTCGATAGGCCTACGTGCAAGCAGTGTGCGGCGCACATGAGCTCCTTAGTGGAAAGAGTAGGTCTTCTGCCTTCTGCTTAGAAAAGCCCTTAGATGCAGCGACGACAAGCTCAGAAGCTATGACGAAAAACTTAGATGCTGTGACTAAACACTTGGAGTCTTTGACAGTCTTGTTGTCAAGAACTTAAACCTCAAGACCAAGACCAAGGCCAAGACTTTGAACTTCAAGACCAAGACTCTGGACCCCAAGACCAAGACTTTGAGCCTCGATACCAAGACCAAGACATTGAACCTCAAGACCAAGACCGAGACCAAGACCCAAAAATCACAATCAGGTCAAGACTTCTATTCCTTACTAAAAAAAATTGTCAAGTGGGAATACTCGCTAAATATTTTAATGAAAATGTGAGTCCTTTATTTTATTAAAGCAAATTAACCTTAAATGAGACTGCAGAGAATTTCGCATTCATATTTACAAAAGTCCTTCCTGCAAAATGTTATTCCAAATGCCTTTTGTATTTTATAAAAACCAATTCGCTCAGAATTTTCTGACCAAGGCGGTTAGGCCTCATAAAATTCCACCACGTGAAAAAGTACGTTCTACAGGTGCTGAAGTCGCTGTCACACACACACACACACACTAGCTTTTCAAGCACTGGATGTAAATTTACAAATTATGAGTCATTTTGAAATCCTCCCATGGTTTACCAGACCATCTGGCTTCAGAAACAAGTCTCGGCAGATCTTCGAGATACAGCATAACTGTTGTTGCTGCCGATGGGTTTTTCTGGCCAACAAGATTGTTTCCGTCCTTAGATATTTGTCTTATGATGCAAACAGACTTGATACATTTTTAAATTCTTGAGTTTTGTTAAATGACTGTTCATATTGACAGCCGAGTCTTGGTCTTGGTCTTGTGAGACCAAGACCAAGACTTTGAACCTCAAGAACCAGACCAAGACTTTGAATCTCAAGACCAAGACCAAGACTTTGGTCTCAAGACCAAGCCCAAGACTTTTAAAAGCGAACTCGAGTGCACTCGAGACCAAGACCTTGTTCTCGAGGACAGCAATACTGGTCTTTGATATAACGACTAAGTACTGTAAAAGAAATCAATAGCCAGAAGAATGATGGAAATCTAATGGATATTTTGTAACAGAACCGTGAAGATGCAATGCTAGAACAGCAGCAGCAGCAGCAACAACAACAACAACAACAACAATAATATTAGTATGTTAACTGTCGATCTTTTCACCCTATACGAGACCACCATGACGGATCTTGTTAACACCTTACTTCCATCACACACAGCTAGAACGCGCCGGTCTGCTCTCACACCGTGGTTCGATGCCGATTGTCGTTCATTTCGGCGCCATGCTCGTCGTCTGGAGAGGCGTTACAGGCGCACTAAGCTGCCTGCTGACCGCGCTGCCTGTGTGCAATACGTCCGTGAGATGCATCAGCAGTACAGACGGAAGGAGCAGGCCTACTGGGAACACAAGATCGCTTGCCACTCGAGGGATCCTAAGAGCGGTCGACCTTAAATGACCTCCTTGGCCGTGCTCGACCCGCTGGACGCTCAGCTACACCACTCTTCTCGCTAGATGCCTTCCTCGAGGCATTCACTGCGAAAGTAAATTCTGTCCGAGAGGCCACTGCCGGTTCTCCTCCGCCGCTCTATACACCGACTAGCTGTGAACTCTCCGTCCTGGAAACAATCTCAAGCCAGGATCTACGACGAGTCATCTTAGCTTATGCGCCTAAAACATGCAACTTGGACCCGCTATCTACATCTCTTCTTCAAGAATTCGTGGAGATTCTACTCCTTTTCCTGACGGTCCTCTGCAACAGCTCCCTTCTTGAGGGCATCCTGCCTGTCTCACAGAAAAGATCCATCCTCATCCCGGTGCCTGAACGCGAGGGATTGGATCTGGCTGACCCTAATAACTTTAGGCCTAATGTTAATGTGTCTTTTATCTCTAAAATTATTGAAAAGGTAGTAGCTACTCAGCTTACTGTCCACCTTGATAGGAATGACCTTTTACCAACTTACCAGTCGGGCTTTCGGAAAGGTCACTCTACTTAGTACGCCTCCTCTCGGACATTTATGGGGCCATTGATAAGTCACAGGTTACTCTATTGGCACTGTTCGATGTAAGCGCTGCATTCGATACAGTTGATCATACTATTCTTTTGACACGCCTCTCTACCTCTTATGGTCTCTCTGGAAATTTTCTTGACTGGTTTACCTCATACCTCCAGGACCGCTCTTGCATTGTGGCCTGTGGGTCTGCTAGGTCACCCTGGGTTCCTGCTCCGTTTGGCCTGCCACAGGGCTCTGTTTTGGGTCCCCTATTGTACATTCTCTATACTGCTGACCTTGGTTCCCTCTTGGCGGCCAGTGCAGTTTTAAGTCAGTGCGGATGACCTCCAAGCGTATGTCCACTGCTCACCATCGGCTGCTGCTGCTGCTGCTGCAGTTCGAGAGATCGCGCGGTTCGTGGGGAATTTGGAGGCCTGGATGTCCTCAAACCGTCTACGGTTAAACCCGGCAAAGACCCAATATATCTGGTTTGGTACGCGCCAACATCTTGCAAAAATTAACCTTGAGGCTCTGGCACTTGAATTTCCCTGGGTTCCCTTTGCCTCCTCGGTACGGGATCTTGGTGTAATTCCGATCAAGAGCTCACATTCATGCGACATATTAATTTGCTTTGTTGGGACTCTTATTATCAACTTCGTCAGTTAAGGGTAGTCTCCCGCACTCTGACCCAGGCGGCTGCTTCCACTCTTGTCCATGCGTTTGTGGTTTCCCATCTGGACTACTGTAGCGCCCTTTACACTGGTCTCCCAGCTGCCCGCCTTGGGTGCTTGGACCGGGTTTTGCGTGCAGCCGCACGTCTTATTGGTCGCATCCCCAGATTTGGCAAGGTTTATCTTTATATGCGGGATGTTCTGCACTGGCTCCCTTTATCGCTGCGGATCGCCTACAGGGTTTCTGCACTGGTTAGGGGTTGTCTGGAGGGACTTGCCCCCCCCATACCTGCGGGAGTTGTATCGCCCTACCTCGGTGTATTGCGGCGATCTGCTCTTCGCTTGGCTGACCAGGCCGAGGCTCTTGGTACCCCGCGCGCGGACAGCCATTATGCAGCGCCGTTCTTTTTCGGTCGCTGGCTCCACAACCTGGAATGGCCTTCTTGTAGTACTCCGCCTGATCCCTATGACTCACTCTACCTTGTTTCTTACAAACTTGGAAACTACTCTCTTTAGCCGTATGTATGTATGTATGTATGTATGTATGTATGTATGTATGTATGTATGTATGTATGTATGTATGTATGTATGTATATTCGTTTAATTGTTGAAATCAAGCTTTGCTGGCAATAACGCAGCAAATTACAGATAGGGATAGGGAAGATGCCAAGTGTCTTGGATGGGCCTACGGGAGCTCCTAAGTGTCTTCAAGTGTCTGCTAGAGTTTAATTTGAAGTTAGTAAATGTCTTTGTACAGCATTCTTGGAATAAAGTTTCGCTTGTCCTTGACTGGGAGAGCGAAGGGGTGTGGCCAGTTGCGGAGGTTATATCCAGTATTTGGTCGCTCCGTGGTTGGACTAGGAGCGCTCCTGAGTAGATCACTTTGAAGGGGCGCTATATAAAAGCTCCTTAATAATAATAATACCAGTCTATAACTTAACCTGACACCAATCTCCAAAAGTCATGGACAATATATAGGTCCTATCCAGTATCTTATTTCACATTCACTGACACAGACTTCCTGACACCAGTTTGTCATGAGTATGAACCCTAAGTCTTCCACAAAGCGTACACTTACGCTCAAGCGACTTGTTTACTTCCTATGCTGATGAATTGAGTTGTGCTGAAAGTCAATGAAGCGTGACAATCCTCAGTGTTTGCATAGATTTGCATAGATGTTTATATAAATATGAAGTGTAAATCTGCTTGCCAGAGATCAACAACAACAACAACAACAACAACAACAACAACAACAACAACAACAACAACAACAACAACAACAACAACAACAACAACAACAACAACAACAACAACAACAACAACAACAACAACAACAACAACAACAACAACAACAACAACAACAACAACAACAATAATAATAATAATAATGATAATGATAATGATAATGATAATGATAATGATAATGATAATAATAAAAATAGTACATAATTTATAACAGCTCCTAACATAAATTTTTACTGCTGAGGGATTACACTTACCTCGGGTAAAATATAATAATAATAATATCAATAATAACAATGAAGCTAACGATACAGCGTTTCAACGCGGTAGCTTTTAGGGGCACTTTCGCCAGCCAGGAAACAGATGATTAGGGCCATTGCGGACACTTTTTTCTACATTAGTTAATATTCAAGTCCCTGAGGGATTCTGTATACCTCGGGGCATAAAAACAATGAAGATGATAGTGGTGATCATGATGATGATGATGCTAAGTAATTGTTTTGAGCTTTGAAGGCTCAACGAAGGCCTTCCTCTAAAAAATTAATAATGGACATTGTTTGCTGTGGGTCTGAGAAGTAGGAACAGGGTACCCTGCAGTCAAAAATGTAGGAGGTACGGGTACTCTCCAGTCTCAAAAGTGGAGGTACGTTACCAACCAGTTCAAAAGGTAAGGATACGGTATCCTCCAGTCCAAAAAGTTGGGGTATAGGTCCTCCTCGTATCCCTCAAACTTATGCCTATGACTAATACTACCACTACCACAACTACTACCAATTCTACTTCTACAATTACTACCACTACTGTTACTAGGCTATAACTGGCTGAGAACCTAACCTGTTATGAGTTTAATGTTTGGTGTAAACGACAACAAAATCACGGACAAGCTAGTGCAATCTAATAGGCCTATCAGAAAGTCAGTATCAATAAATGAATTGATTTAAGGGATCACAATAATCGTTCAGCAACACTGCTATCTGGAACCAAGTTAAAAGAATGTACATTAGCTGTCGACAAATTATAAATAGTTATTTAGCGACATGCCTACAATGTACTTATGCACAGTATACTGTCTAGTTTCTAATGTATGTATTGTCTGATAATTTTGGACAATTAAGCAAATGACCCTCATCAGAGTCTGATGAGGGTCATTTGCTTAATTGTCCAATGTGTGAGACCTCTGCCTTCTAATGACGTAAACGCGCCCAACAATCTTATCGTGTTATCAGATGTATCACATCATGTTATGCAGTGCCATAAGATATTCATTTCATAACACATTGAACAAACAAATCATAAGCGTAAACTTTTTCAATAATGCATACAATGAATTCTACAGTTTAACTGACAACCGAAATGCGGGGGCAATTTTAAGTGGGGACAACTTAGTATCGTAAATGGGGAGTCTCTGTTTCGAAGCAGAATCTTGAGGAGTCATCATTCCAGTCTGGGACTGGGATGCACTATTTGACGTGACATCGACTGAGAGGAAGTTCAGCAAAACGTACCATAGGCAATATAAAAGTCGTGGAGTATTTATTAAGTGTAACAGTGTAACACACAGGCATCCAATTCTCTTCTTCATTTGGTGCGTAATACTGCGTATCACTTGCTTTTATAGAAATGAAGCAACACTAGCTAAGCGGAGGAGTTCAATTGTGGAAATTGCGAGAGGCAATTGGAGCATGCAACAGCTGAAACAAGTTTCATGGAGCTTATCTCAATTTCAGTGAGAGGAAATAATTCTTCAGCGGTTTCGGGTTTCGGGGATGTTCGGTAGTGTAGTGGTTAACGCGCTGGACTGTCAATCGAGAGGTCGGGGGTTGAAATCCCCGCCAGGGCAGAAATATTGTTCGAGATTCTGCTCCACATGCACCCCCTAGCCAACTCAGCTAAAACCAGTCTTGTTGTCAAGACCTTGAACCTCAAGACCAAGACCAAGACCGAGACCTTGAACCTCAAGACCAAGACCAAGACCAAGACCTTGAACCTCAAGACCAAGACCAAGACCAAGACCTTGAACCTCAAGACCAAGACCAAGACTTTGAAACTCAAGACCAAAACCGAGAAAAATACCCAAAAAATCACAACCATTACTAATAAAATTGTCCAGTCGGACTACTCGCTATTTTAATTAAAACACGAATCTTTCATTTTATTCCAACAAAACAGCTCTAAATGTGGACTGCATATAATTCCGAAATCGTATTTACAAAAGTCCTTCATGCGAAATGTTATTCCAAATGCCTGTTGCATTTTATAAAAACCAATTCGCTCAGAATTTTCTGACCAAGACGTGACCTGTGGGACCTCATAAAAATTCTGTCATGTGAAAAATACGTTCTACAGTGCTGAATTCACTGGCACACAGAGCAGCTTTTCAAGTACCGGGTATAAATGTACAAATTGTGAGTCTGTTTTGAAATAATTCCATGGTAAATAACCGGAAGTCAAAATAAATGTCCAAAACAACATTTAGAGCCTCACTCACACCGTGTAAATACTAAAGCAATTGTATTAGTAATTATTGGATAAATTTTTAAAATCCTTGCGTTTTGTTAAATGACTGTTCATATTGTCAAAAGTCTTGGTCTTGGTCTTGCAAAACCAAGACCAAGACTTTGAGCCTCAAGACCAAGACCAAGACCTTGAACCTCAAGACCAAGACCAAGACCAAGACTGTTGGTCTCAAGACCAAGACCAAGACTTTTAAAAACGAACTCGAGTGCACTCGAGACCAAGACCTTGGCCTCGAGGACAACAAGACTGGCTATAACGAGTACACTGACCATACACTGTCGGTGGGAAGATGAGACGGCAAGGGAGAGGACTGACCACCCGCCCTTATATGCCGAGGCTAAAAAATAAAGTTACTAACACTTCATACCCATGGCTGCCTCAGGGCTAGCTTAAGGGACTGGTCTTCTTCTTCTTCTTCGGATGACCAAGGCAGTGAATCTAGCAGTTTAACTACTCAGCAACCAAAGGGGGAGTGTGGTGATGATCTGATGGAGTAACTGTTAAGGCCATAAGTAGGCCTACCACAATTTCCTGGTTATGCAACTTTCAGTTATAAGAGCACTAATCAAAGTAAAAGCTCGGCTTTAACTTCAGTACAGAAGGAGGAGCGGGGCCTTCTCATTTTGCTGATGAAACTAAAAAATCTTACCGTTCTTTCGATTGGAATGAAGTAACGCTTCCATCAATTTCGAAGTTCGCACAGTCTGCAGCTTTCAAGGCTAGAAAAGTTTTGTTTCAAGTTTTTTCTGTGGTCTCATAGTATTATGCCACAAAATATGTTCTACACTTGAGGCTTCTCTAAATTTATGTTACTCGTTATAAATATATATATATATATTTGTATATATATGTGTGTGTATATATATATATATATATATATATATATATATATATATATATATATATATATACATATCGAGTACATATTACAGCTGAAGAATTAAAATAGGACGCGAAGGAATTTCTGGAGCGTAAATCCATTGCCGCCGCTGTATGTTAGTTTATTGCAAACGATAAGAGTCATAAGACATACGGAGAAATTTAGTATCTGCATCTATAAGCAACGAGACGCTTTATAATAATTATAAGCAACGAAGACTGCTGCCGGTGAAGGTGATCGCGGTGATGTGTTTCCAGACGGAAATAGAAGAGATAAAAGCGCCTTATAGATAAGGCAACGATGACGTCAGGTGCCGAAACAAGAAAAGATCAATGTATCGGCAGTGAGAACTATAGTAGGCCTGTGTGTGTGTGTGTGTGTGTGTGTGTGTGTGTGTGTGTGTGTGTGTGTGTGTGTGTGTGTGTGTGTGTGTGTGTGTGTGTGTGTGTGTGTGTGTGTGTGTGTGTGTGTGTGTGTGTGTGTGTGTGTGTGTGTGTGTGTGTGTGTGTGTGTGTGTGTGTGTGTGTGTGTGTGTGTGTGTGTGTGTGTGTGTGTGTGTGTGTGTGTGTGTGTGTGTGTGTGTGTGTGTGTGTGTGTGTGTGTGTGTGTTTATTGACAAGCTCACTGACAAACCGCAGTACCGGTAAATAACATTGAAATATATGACAGTACAATGATCAAGATCTTATAGAACACACGTCTTGGCAGCCTGTTAGACGCCCGCTCATTTTACACTATAGAGTTGAGTTGACCTAACACCCTCGCAATCGTAATCTCCAAATTTGTAAAGCGTCACTCGAAAGTCAGTCGCAGGGCAACAGCCTATTCACGAGCGTTGCGTAAAGTCAGAGGGTGTTTTCTAAAGTGTAGTCCAAAGGAGGTCCGAGTCAGGTTTCAAGTGGGTCCAGAATAAGGGAGGAGGCAGAGCAGCTCTTAAGGCGGGTGTCGTTTAGGACGAGAAGAATTGGAAAGCTAACACCCTAACACTTCCTGACTAATCAGATTAGTCAGGAAGGATTTCTTGAAAAGGTGAGACCAGTTTTGTATGGAGAGCGCGGGGTGATAGATAGAGAAGCATGAGGATGAGGATGTAGGTTGGGTTGCAATGATGATGGGGAACCCAGAAACTGCGGGACTGGGGGGAGATCGATCCAGAGGCATGGTGCTGTATTGGATATGGCTCAGATGGAGAACTTGAGATGAGTAGTGACCGGGTGACCGAGGTCGAGAAAGAGACTGAGATTGGAGGATGATAGGGTGGAGCAGGTGAAGAGATCACGGAGATAGGCTACTTGGCTGGGAATATTGTAGGGAGTTGTAGGTTAGTGATAGGATTTTGAAGATGATTCGCTCTGGGATTTTTAGTCAATGGAGTGATTTGAGGATGGCAGTGACATGATGATGTTTGGGCGTTCTAGTGCTACTATGAAGTCAGGTGCAAAAACATGAGAAGAGTAATGTATCGGCAGTAAGAACTATAGTTTCAACTGCGCTGGTAAGCGGACATATATAGATCCTACAAGGTCTTGCCGTAGAGAGCAGGGCTTCGTGTGCATATAGGAGAAAGCGACCAAGTTTCCGAAACAATAACCAGTCCAATGCTGCGTTGCACTATACGTACGATTATACTATTTCGTTGGTTAGGCCCTATATACTACGTAGTTGATTAAACTATATCACGGCGATAAACTTATTTTAGTAGCACGCACAGTAATAGGTAAATGACTTTAACGCAAAACAACAATTCAATTTTAGACTTGTCTTGTGGGTTTTCTGTGGAACTTAAAAACTATATTGAATGAGAGCTTTTTGTGGGCATAGACTGTATATTTCAACTGAGGCGTCTCAGGGCCATCAAACGCTCTGTCTCCCCTCCTGTCTTTAAAACCATAGTTCACGCATTTGTCTGCTCACGCTTGGACTCTGCAACTCACTCCTCATGGGTCTCCCTATGCAGCGTCTCTCCCCCCTTCAATCTGTTCTTCTGCTAGGCTCATCGCTTTGCCCATATCTCTACTTATATGCTTGATGTCCTGCACTGGCTCTCTATTGCCGCGCGCATCCGTTATAAGGTCCTCCTCCTTGTCTCTAAATCTCAGCAGCCTACTGCCCCGCAATATCTCTCGAACTATCTGCGAAAACCGCTCTCTGCATCTTCTTCTCGCTCATTGCGCTCTGTAAATCGGCTTGATCTTTTTGTTCCCAGGGCTTAAACTGCCTTGGCGTTTGCTGTAGTGGGTCCCACGATCTGGAATGACATTCCCCTCTGCTTAGGGCCAAACGAATGACTAGCTTTTCCTCATCGGTCTCGCGTTCCCTAAAGGTATTTCTGTTTCCCCGGGGCTTCTGTGCTGAGAGCGCCTCTGAATAGTTATTCTGCGAGAGGCGCTTTATAAATGTCTAGATACAATACAATACAATAATAAATACATGTAAATGTTGATAAAATATTATCCACTGAATGCAATAAACTGTTTCAAAACTCCTTGTAAGTGCACAAAGGTGCACAGAGTTCTATTTCTATGAGTATACACTCCCAAAAATGCTTCTATATATGATCGGCATTAGCCCTACTATAGATGCGTAGACCCTATTTAAAATATAGACCCTTACTCGTCCTCAAAGTGCCAGCGGATTAGATATTGTTTCAGTATAGGCTAACTTCAATTGATCAATTTCGCGTAGGTCCTATTCATATCAACATCCATCCCCTTGAAGCAAGACCGTGTCTGATTCTTTATGCAACGCCCGTTAAGGCGCAGTTTAAACAAACCGAAACTGCTTTACACATTAAGAACACCAGCCTGCTTCTTAAACGAAGGACTTCTACGCGAATTCGACGAAATCTTGAGAACAGGACTTGTAGCCTTCTCAACATTCACACGAGCGACGATCAGTGGATCCAGGCATCTTTGCCTGTGAGAAACGGTGGTCTGGGCACTCGTAGTGCCAATATGCTGGTAACTTCCGCTTTTTGGTATCAGCCGCTGGCACTCGAAGCCTTCAAGACCAACTGCTATACACGATGTCGCTATAACGTTCACAGATCCATTGGTAGAGGAGGCTTCTATTTCGTGGTCTTCGAGATCGAACGCACCTCCTCCCATCGAACAGAGAATGGGACAGCGCAATGATCTCGCATGCACTCCAAGGCCTATCAGAAAGAGCTAGTGATTTTGCTGTTAATGCCAGACTGTTAGCTGTGCAATCAGCACACTCAGGAGACTGGCTTCATGCACTTCACATAACAACAGCAGGATTACGGATGCCAGAAGAGGTATTAAGAATAGCAGTCTTCAATCTTCATCCGATTGGGCACTGCGTTGGGTGAAAAACACACATGTAGCCTAAATGTGGTGCCGTAGTAGAACCCAATGGTCATCACCGATTCTCTTGCGTCGAAGGCAACAACGACATAGCATGATCAATGACGTGATTTGGCGGGCTTTTACCAGAGCCAAAAAAGCTCAGTGGCCTCTCCAGATCTGACGGCAAAAGGCCTGATGAAGTCACCATAATACTGTTAAAGGCTTCATCTGTGGCCTTGGCAGATTGGACTTGCATCACATTATTAAGAAACGTCGCATGATGTTCTATTGGCGAATAGCTCGTTCAACATCTAACCTTCTTTAAAATATTTTATGATGTTACTTTGGAGAGCATTTCCTTTACGATTCCGAACTCCTTGTCATTTTGAATAGCAAATATAGTCTCACAACTGCCATTTAGGATAATTTTCTTAGTTTGTGCGTTTGAAATTATGTTTAATTTTCGTAGTTTGTGCCTTTGAGGTTGTGTTTAATTTTCGTAGTTTGTGCGTTTGAAATTCGGTTTAAGAAGCGTGTATGTTTTACTACTGTGTAATTTGACTTGTTCTCTCTGCCTTCGGGCGTAATAAAGTGCTCATAATACCTTGGTCTAGAGATCGTTGTTTGGCGTGAGATGTCACGGTGCCGGATACATTCGCAGCATTATGTGAGCATATAACATCGCAAAGGTACCGCAGCGGAAAAAGCAGTCCATGATAAGGTAGGCAAATATGGTGCCTTCTTACAATCGCACCATTTCATCCCTGTGGCAGTCGAAACCGCAGGAAGCTGACACGCTGAGTCACTGGATTTTGTTCAAGAACTTGGAGCCAAGATAAAAGCAGCGACAGGTGACCAGCGTGAGACCAGCCATCTGCTCCAGCATCTATCAATAGCCCTTCAAATTGGAAACTTCATATCTGTTTTAGGCACCTCGGATTGGAACAATAAGGAGACCGTGCAGCGAAGACTAAATGACGGCCTATAAATACAGTGACTGTAAACAGAAAGCAATTCGTTTGTATAATTATGAGTTTGTTGGCTGTATGAAGAATAAATCTGTCTTATGACAACAACAACAACAACAACAACAACAACAACAACAACAACAACAACAACAACAACAACAACAACAACAACAACAACAACAACAACAACAACAACAACAACAATAATAATAATAATAATGATTATAATAATGTATAATAATAGACATGATATAATAATAATAATAATAATAATAATAATAATAATAATAATAATAATAATAATAATAATAATAATAATAATAATAAAAAAAATTTTTAATTAAAAATTAAAATTTAAAATTAAAAATTCTTAATTAATTTTGTCGAGTGATGTTTTGTTTGTTTGATAAACAAATGTACAAATAATAATAATAATAATAATAATAATAATAATAATAATAATAATAATAATAATAATAATAATAATAATAATAATAATAATAATAATAATAATAATAATAATAATAATAGTACAACAACAACGGATAACCCTATCTCGTACCTTCAGTATCGAACCTCTTGCAACCGGTCCTAAGAGGCGCGCTCGTCAAAAGAATTCCCCGATCGACAAGAGCATCATGCGCCGCCCTTTTGGGTGAACTCATAGAGGCTGTCTTAAGGAAGCCAAACGACACTGGGAAATGGTCCGACCTCTTAGCCTTTGGAGGATGCAAGCCAAAAAGAGGGGGAGTCAAACGCAAGCTAACGCGGACTATTATCACCAGAATTACGAACTGGCGTTCGAAAGGACCGGCATGCGATTCAGACGACGATGAAAATAAGCCAACGCCAGTTCGTCGTACAGATCCCATGAAACGTGACTTGATAAAAATACATTGCATCAGCAGTAGCCAGCAAACTGGAAGATGGTAACTACAAGGCTGCCATCCGCCTTATCTGCAGCGATGATGAACCAGCTCCCGACACTCCTGAGACGTTGGCTGGACTAAAGGCGAAGCACCCGCCAGATCCGTCCGACAGGAGACCAATCTGCGATCCAAAGCTTTCAGATCGGTTTGCTCCGTTGAGAATTTAAGAGCTTTCGATCGTCGAGGCCATATTTCTTCGTTTGTGGCAGGCTCGGCAGCTGGTCCAGATGGCATCACTCCACAACACCTCAAAGACTTAACTTCGGTTGGAGGCGATTGTAACGTCATCCACCACCTGAGCGAATTGGTCAATTTGATGTTGTAAGGCAGCCTACCGGTCGAAGTTAACGAAATTGTACACGGGTCCAATCTGATTGCTGTGAAGAAAAAAGACGGAGGCATCAGACGAATCGCGGTGGGATACACGTTGCGACACCTAGCAGCTAAATGCGCGAATACCCACGCTGTTGCCAGATTATCTCCTCTGCTCGGTTCTATCCAACTGGGGTCGGCATACCAGGAGGCGCAGAAGCATCAGTACACGCAACCCGCCGCTGGGTAACCTCAATGCCGACAGATGGAGTTCTGGTAAAATTAGATTTTGTTAATGCCTTTAGTTTAATACTCTTCGCAGGGACTCTGCTGGAAGCGGTCGCAAGAGACATACCGGAACTTTACCGTTTCCCACACGCCGCGTATTCCTGCAAACCGTTGTTACGACATGGATCAAATATTCTTCGATCAGAAGAAGGAACCCAGCAGGGCGATCCGATGGGTCCGCTCCAATTCCGCCTCACAGTACAGCCGATCCTGTTAAAGCTGAAATCGGAGTTAAGAGTGGCATTCCTAGACGACCTGACACTAGGAGGCAAGATTGACGAGGTAGCCCACGACATTCAGTTCATCACTCAGGAGTCGGCTAAGATTGGGCTTCAACTTAACCGCACGAAATGCGAAATAGTCCTTCAGAATTATAAAAATAAAGTCGACGATCCCTCGTTCTACGGCTTTACACACACACCATTAGGAGAGACGACCCTGTTGGGCCCACCTCTGATGCCTGGGCCAGCCGTCGATAAGGTGGTGAATAAGAAGGCGGATGACCTGGTACGACCTGTAGGGAGGCTATCCATGCTTCAGTCACACGACGCTCTAACCCTCTCAAGAAATGGTTTGAGTTACCAAAGCTTCGCTACACAATGCGCACAGCCGCATGCGTCGGCTGCCCTAGTCTAACCAGATTTGACTCTTTGTTAAGAAATGGATTGTCGAACATTTTGAACGTGGAACTGTCAGACGAGAATTGGCTTCAGGCATCCCTTCCAGTTAAGGATGGTGGCCTTGGAATACGCTGTGCTGCTACGCTGGCATTTTCTGCTTTCTTGGCCTCTGCTGCGAGCACAAGCGAACTCCAAGCCCACATGCTGCCACTAGAATTAGCTGATGCCTCAGACGATCTAGTAACCACAGCACTGAAAGCATGGAACTGGGACGTAGGTTGACGGGTTCAACTCAGGACGCGCTTGAGACAAGCTACCTGTTCCAGAGACTGTCGATAGCTGTCCAACGCGGGAACGCCATCTGCTTCTCATCGACCTTTTCATGATAAATTGTTCACTGAGTGACGCTGAGATGGCGCTTCAGATCATTTAATAATAATAATAATAATAATAATAATAATAATAATAATAATAATAATAATAATAATAATAATAATAATAATAGGCCGGCATCTGACCAACATTTCCGGAGACAACAGGGAAGCAAGCTTCCTGTTTCAAAGCTTATCAGTTATTATCCAACGCTTTAATGCAGTCGCTCACCTAGGTTCCTTAACAATATCGCAGCAAAAACGCGCTCGGCCGTTCCAGGAATAATTTTTTATTTTATCATATGTCTCCGGACAATTTTTTTATCTACCTGGGGGATCCTTGATACCCCGGGGCTAAAAAAATAATAATAATAATAATAATAATAATAATAATGCCATCGCATTCCGTGGCACATTCAGGGACTCAACGGAGGACTAGGCCTGATCTCCTGGAAATAACATAACAAATTAATATCTAAGTCCCCAAGGGATCATATGTACCTTAGGGCAAAAAATAAAAAATAAAAAAAATAAAATAATAATAATAATAATAATAATAATATACGTTGTTTCAACGTATATCCATAGCTATTCAGCGTTTCAACGCAGTTGCCTTCCACAGCACTTTCGTTGTTCCAGATCTTGACCAGGACGGCCACTCCAGAGTCAACATATTTAATTAGTATCTGACACCTGAGGGATCCTATATACCTCGGGTAAAAAAAAAAATAATAATAATAGTAATAATAATAATATAAAAAATGATAATAATAATAATAATAATAATAATAATAATAATAATAATAATAATAATAATAATAATAATAATAATAATAATAATAATAAGATCTCCAGAAATAATCAGCCATCTTATAGGAGTCAACTGCTGGAAAGAGCC
Source organism: Allolobophora icterica (assembly GCA_963556255.1). NCBI lineage: Eukaryota > Metazoa > Annelida > Clitellata > Crassiclitellata > Lumbricidae > Allolobophora > Allolobophora icterica. The sequence continues at coordinate 27,480,844 of OY744602.1, forward strand.
TCTTGATCTCTCAAGAGGAAATGGAAAGCCACCAGACGGTGTCACACTGATCCCTTGGTCACGTGGACGATGCCTGACATGAGATGTGACAGTGCCCGATACTTACGCCACTTCCCATCTTGCCCACACATCCATCGGAGGAACGTGCAGTACGGTCCAAGAGGGCGAAATACTCAACCATTACTAGCACCCATGCCTTTGTGGCGATCGACTTGGAGACGGGCGGCTCTTGGAACGGGGAAGGTCTGCAGTTCGTTATGGAGTTTGGAAGCCGAATAACGGACACAACTCACGATCCACTGGAAACATCGTATTAATTTTGTTCAAACGGATTTCGGTGGCTCTTCAGCGAGGGAATGCCATCTGCCTCTCCAGGTCCTTGAGAGGAGTCCAGGACACTGCCACCGCAGTCTGAGTGACGCTGAGATGGCGCTTCAGATCATTTAATCATTATTTTCAATAAATAATAATAATAATAATAATAATAATAATAATAATAATAATAATAATAATAATAATAATAATAATAATAATAATAATAATAATAATAATAATAATAATAATAAGATCTCCAGGGTTTAATTAGCCATCTCATAGGAGTCAACTGCTGGGTAAGTCAGTTCGACTACATACTGTACGCCTATAGACCTGCTATAAATCAGGAAATTAGACATGATATAGTAGGGACCTGCGAAGCTTCGATCGATATTCGATTCGAAAAAGAAGTAATGATTCGACAAATTTTCGAATCGTTTTTCGGGAAAATGATAAAGACTTTGTTGTAAACTAATTGTTTTAAAATTAGAGCTGCTGATTAATCGCCGTTAAAGCGTGCGATTAAAGCGTTAAAAAATCGCATTTAAATGTGTTAACGTGTTAATCGCACGCGTTAATTAAATCCGGTTTATATGTTGAATACAATATGTTTTTTACATCACAAATAAAAATGAGATCAAAGGCGGAAAAGCGCTTTTTAATGGAAACTTCATATTTAAAATCAGCGATACTGTGATTGGCAAATAGGCCTATTGCAAGAAATTTTTTAAATATCATCGGAGCAATTCGTCGTTCAATTATCACCTGAGAACGAAGCATCCGTTTATCGCTCACGATGAGCAGTCGACATCCACTAAAGTTGTGTCGGCACCCCGCCTGACTACATTCGTTGAACTTAAGGAAATGGCAAGACCAATGAATCCCTGGAAATACAAGAACAGGGGTTAACCCCATCGCAAGATGGGCTGCTGAGAATAGTCGATCGATCAACATTGTCACTGATGAAGGACCACAGAACGTCATTCGAGCTACCACGAAAGCAGCGCTGCTGTTGAGCGATCTATCTATCACCCCGGGCTTTCCACTCAAAACTGAAGCCTCACCTTTTCAAGTACTCCTACCCTGACTCATCTGATCCTCCGCCTTCCAATTCTTCTCGCCGTAAACGACACCCGCCTTGACAGCTGCTCTGCCTCTCCTGATCTGGTACCCTGGAAATCGGACTTGGACCTCTTTTGGACTCCTCTCTGGAAACCCCCTCTGATTTGGTTTGGCCTTCTGGAAACTGGACTCGGACCTCATTTGGACTACTCTTCGGAAACCCCTCTGAATTGACGTAGCGCTAGTGAATAGGCTGGTACCCTGCGCTTGGCCTTCAAGTGGCGCTTCAGAAGTTTGGAGATTACGATTACGATTACGACACAGACTTGATCAACATATTGAGAAAGATTTGAATCCATAACAGTGGTGGAAGCTACAGGAGGACAAATATCAAGTTCTGGCCAAGTTAGCCATACAGGGTGGGCCAAAAAAGTAACCCCTACAGGTTTTTGCTAATATTTCGGCCAAGGGTAATAATTTTTAAATTAAATTTTACTGGCTTAAAAGTAATTTATATCTACGTATAACAGTCAAATTGCACCAAAATATTTCAAACAGAACCAAATTTATATCACTTTTACTGAGTCCACCCACTGTTTTTTGATGGTCTAAAAACATGTAACGCAAGAAAAAGTAAGTCACATCTCAAATAATTGGTATCAAACAGACTTGATATTGCTTCCCAACTTGTGTTCAATGTGTCTACCACCAGTACCCACACATGTTCTGAGTCTCTTTGTAAAGTTTTTGATGGCCTTGTTGATAGGTTCCACAAGTCAATTTTCCATATCAACTTCAACGCGAATTTCAATTATTTTATCGTTTTTGGCTTTGGTCGCGGATTGTGGTATTTCTCAAGCATAGCTCCCCACACGTGATAATCCAGCGGGTTTAAATCCGGAGAGTTTGAGGGCCATTGGTCTTTCTCAATTAAACCAGGTCAATTAACATTGAGCCAATCTTATGTGAGACAAGGAGTATGCGCTGGTGCGCCGTTTTGTTGAAAGATGAATCCAGCTGGCAACAGACGCTTGCAATCTGAATTTAACTCTGGAAGCAGGGGAGAAAGTGCGAGAAACGTAATATGCAGCATTTACCTTTGCCTTTCATGAACAAAATGCAGTCGACCTTTGCAACCAAAACAAATACCATAACATGTGGAGCGAACTTCACGCATTCAACGATCAAGCGATCAGGTCTGACATCTGATTTCTTGCCGCTAGACCAATTACGATTGTTTTGGTTGCTGATTGGTGGATTGAGATAGAAGTTCTTCTCATCCGTGAATAACACTCGTTTCGAGTCGTGAACCTTGAGCCGTCTGTTTGATACCAATTATTTTAGATGTGACTTAATAAAATCGTTTTTGTTACTTTTTGTTGCGTTACAAGTTTTGGACCATCAAAAAACAGTGGGTGGACTCAGCAAAGTGATACAACTTTGGTTCTGTTTGAAATATTTTGGTGAAATTTGGCTGTACTACGTAAATATAAATTACTTTTAAGCCAGTAAAACTTGATTTAAAAATTCTTACTTTTGACCGAAATATTAGCAAAACCCTGTAGGGGTTACTTTTTATGGCCCACAATGTAGATAATATTTAGTATCCACGGCCACTACGGTCCCCTGTGAACGTTTGTTTTCTGTATCTGGCTGTGTTGTTAGCAAAAAAGAGCAGCCTTTGAATCGGCCAATGTAAATAAACTGGTCTGCTTAAGCAAAATTAATGGCTGAATAATAAACCAATCATGTTTAATTTTCACCTTTATATGTCACTGTAAAGGACGTAACTCAAAATTTAAAAAAATACTTTCAGCAGTGGATTGATGTGAATAGTGTTTCACTGTTGACTTAACAGAAGCCTCAGTAGAAAAGCAAAAGCTTCTTCAACTGCCGAAGAGTTGACTTAACAGAAGCCTCAGTAGAACAGCAAAAGCTTCTTCAACTGCCGAAGAGTTGACTTAACAGAAGCCTCAGTAGAACAGCAAAAAACTTCTTCAACTGCCGAAGAGTTGACTTAACAGAAGCCTCAGTAGAACAGCAAAAGCTTCTTCAACTGCCGAAGAGTTGACTTAACAGAAGCCTCAGTAGAAACAGCAAAAGCTTCTTCAACTGCCGAAGAGTTGACTTAACAGAAGCCTCGGTAGAAACAGCAAAAGCTTCTTCAACTGCCGAAGAGTTGACTTAACAGAAGCCTCAGTAGAACAGCAAAAGCTTCTCCAACTGCCGAAGAGTTGACTTAACAGAAGCCTCGGTAGAAACAGCAAAAGCTTCTTCAACTGACGAAGAGTTGACTTAACAGAAGCCTCAGTAGAACAGCAAAAGCTTCTTCAACTGCCGAAGAGTTGACTTAACAGAAGCCTCAGTAGAACAGCAAAAGCTTCTTCAACTGCCGAAGAGTTGACTTAACAGAAGCCTCAGTAGAACAGCAAAAAGCTTCTTCAACTGCCGAAGAGTTGACTTAACAGAAGCCTCGGTAGAAACAGCAAAAGCTTCTTCAACTGCCGAAGAGTTGACTTAACAGAAGCCTCGGTAGAACAGCAAAAGCTTCTTCAACTGCCGAAGAGTTGACTTAACAGAAGCCTCAGTAGAACAGCAAAAGCTTCTTCAACTGCCGAAGAGTTGACTTAACAGAAGCCTCGGTAGAAACAGCAAAGGCTTCTTCAACTGCCGAAGAGTTGACTTAACAGAAGCCTCGGTAGAAACAGCAAAAGCTTCTTCAACTGCCGAAGAGTTGACTTAACAGAAGCCTCAGTAGAACGGCAAAAGCTTCTTCAACTGCCGAAGAGTTGACTTAACAGAAGCCTCGGTAGAAACAGCAAAAGCTTCTTCAACTGCCGAAGAGTTGACTTAACAGAAGCCTCAGTAGAAACAGCAAAAGCTTCTTCAACTGCCGAAGAGTTGACTTAACAGAAGCCTCGGTAGAAACAGCAAAAGCTTCTTCAACTGCCGAAGAGTTGACTTAACAGAAGCCTCGGTAGAAACAGCAAAAGCTTCTTCAACTGCCGAAGAGTTGACTTAACAGAAGCCTCGGTAGAAACAGCAAAAGCTTCTTCAACTGCCGAAGAGTTGACTTAACAGAAGCCTCGGTAGAAACAGCAAAAGCTTCTTCAACTGCCGAAGAGTTGACTTAACAGAAGCCTCAGTAGAACAGCAAAAGCTTCTTCAACTGCCGAAGAGTTGACTTAACAGAAGCCTCAGTAGAACAGCAAAAAGCTTCTTCAACTGCCGAAGAGTTGACTTAACAGAAGCCTCAGTAGAACAGCAAAAGCTTCTTCAACTGCCGAAGAGTTGACTTAACAGAAGCCTCAGTAGAACAGCAAAAGCTTCTTCAACTGCCGAAGGGTTGACTTAACAGAAGCCTCAGTAGAACAGCAAAAAGCTTCTTCAACTGCCGAAGAGTTGACTTAACAGAAGCCTCGGTAGAAACAGCAAAAGCTTCTTCAACTGCCGAAGAGTTGACTTAACAGAAACCTCGGTAGAACAGCAAAAGCTTCTTCAACTGCCGAAGAGTTGACTTAACAGAAGCCTCGGTAGAAACAGCAGCGCTGTCGGTCACATTGCCATGAGACAACGAGCGTGAAAAAACAGGAGTTGACCTCATGCGGTTCTCCTACAAAACTACGTAAAATATGAGACTTGGCAGAACCGGACCCTTAACTACCCAAACGATCTCGTCAGATCGAAAACAAGAAGCTAAGCTCTACACTCCTTCAAATACAACGCTTATATAAAACAACCTTTCTTGAACCACTCCTTATACGGAACTGGTCAAGCGTATACCATATGCCCTCATATCTAAATATAACCACAAGCAAGATAGTAAGTATCTAACAATACCATTGTTTTTGCTATTGTTCCAACTATAGTTTTAGTGAAACGTGGGAAAACGAGGAATAGCAAGATGGAATTACGAAGAAACACGACAGCGGCAGTGACTGTTTGGAGGAAATGGGATAACAAGACAACTAACACAAGGAGAAGAAGGTAGGAAGTCTGAGTAGAAGCATCAAGGGCATATTTTAACTGTATAACTAGTGGTAGTTTTAGGATTTGTCCCAGCAGTTTGGCTTATTTGTCCCAGGTAATACTCTACTTATAATGTTATATTACAATATTAAATTATTAACCTTTTAATTAGAAATATTCAACGAATTAAACATTATCTAAAAATCGAATCAATTCACGCCATAAATACATAAATATTTAACACGTGATACATAAGTCTACCTACATATCTCTGGGACCGGTGCACGCCATAGGTTTTCCAGCAACCAATGGCTGTCTACGTAAGCTATTGGCTGCCATGGTGTCAGTGGTTCCACATTCTATGCAAGTAGAATGAGTGATCTCTCACTGCAACAATCTGACAATGAGCCATCGACTTCAGTGTCTTTGGATGCCGTTACTGATCGGTATTAATATCACTCAATGGAGTGGGCACTGCATATTTTGACCCGAGGTCATGCGTGGCCAAATTCCTTATTAGCAAAGACAGACGCGAAGGACATTCGGATGATCGGATCCGGACATTTACGCCACGCAGTTCTATACGCGCACAAATTTGTCCTCAGTACCCCGAACTTACCATCTGGGAAGTTGTTGTGACCGAACTCTGTCATGACTAAAACAGTAACATAATTGCTGACTAATACTATAGTTAGATTCTATAAGGGTCCACCCACCAAGCAAACATTTATAGGATGTTACTTGTCTTCTTTGCTCATCTAAATCGGAAAATAAAGTTGGATGTGTTTGCTGATGTTAGAGCTATCATTGTTTGTTGTAGCTGCAGCTCCTCCACTGGGTCACAGTCACTCAGCCTGTCCAGGAGCGGCGATCCCGGAGGTCGAGGGTAACAAGACCCCACATTTTACAGTGCGGGGGACACAGTATACATTTGTCCTCCCGAATTTTGAAGAAACACCAAAAATGTCAAAAAATTGAGCGCGAACAAATTTTTTTACCTTTTTTTTAACCAGATCAGTTCAAGGTGTCCCGTACCCCCCACCTGTCAACAAGGTCGCTGCCTCTGAGCCTGTCACTTACTTAGTTATTTCAATTATTTTGGTGCTATGATTGCACTAATTATGTCATATTTTCAAACTTTTATATGCATGACTTAAATAGGGATATGTATAATCAGGGCCGGATTAACATTTTGTGGGTCTGGTTCCAAAATTTTATAGGCCTAGTAGGCCCCTATATGTTCAACCAAAAAGTGTTGACGAAATTTAGATTATGGATTAGATATTTATGAATTTCAAATTGTTTACAAAGACGTGCTTTCATAGCAAACTGTTGTGGGAACACTAACGGCCTAACGAAGCAAACGGTCACAAATCTCATAATTGTTTTGGATATCCATTTTCATGTGACTATCGTTGTTTGCAGCAAAACTAACTTGTTTAAAGTAGACATATTTCAGTTATTACATGTCAACACCACCACCACCACCGTCGCCAACAGGGACAGAGGTGACAGGACAAAAAGAAACCATTTAAACGGCAGACAGCGCACCAGGATAGGACAATGGAATGTGAGAGGGCTCAATTCTATCTATCTATCTATCTAAAACATTTATATAGCGCCCCTTCAAGGAATCTATTCAGAGGCACTCCTGACCCAGGCCCAGTCAAAAAGAAATGTCTTAAGGAGACTATAAAAGGTACCAGAGAAATCCCTAGGAAGGGAGCGAATCTTAAGAGGTAGATTGTTCCAAACGGCAGGACCAACCACCGAGAATGCCCTACGCTGTGCTATGGCGGTACGAGCGTAAGGAACAACGAAGTCTCCCCGGGATGCTTAGCGCAGGGATCTGCGCCCCGCCCAAGAAGAAGTAAGAGTAAAGAACTCACAAAGGTAAGCCGGTGCTCGGCCTAAGACACATTGCCAGACCATTGAGGAGACCCTGTAAAGGATGCGCTGCTGAACTGGGAGCCAGTGAAGGATATCTCTCATGTATTCGGAAATATGATCAAATCTGGAGATACCCCCAACCAAGCGTGCAGCCGTCCGCAAAACCCTCTCCAGACAAGAAAGACGGACCTGAGGGAGTCCAACAAAGAGAGAAGAGCAGTAATCCAGGTTGCGGGGCCAGCGACCGAAAAAGAACGGCTTGAAAAAGGTTGAAAAAGAACGGCGCTGCATAATGGCTGTCCGCGCGCGGGGCACCAAGAGCTCGGCCCGGTCAGCCGAGCGAAGAATAGATCGCCGCAAGACCCTCGAGGAAGGGTGACAATTCCCGCAGGTATGGGGGGCAAGTCCCTTCAACGCCTAACTAGTGCAGAGACCCTGTAGGCAATCCGCGGCTGGAAAGGGAGCCAGTGCAGAACATCCCGCATATAAAGAGAAACCTGGCCAACTGTGTAACATTTGAAAACTAAAATAATATTTAAAATTTTTAAGGTAGCATACTAATGGTAGGCCCTTATTTGTGAACTATTTAGTAGGCCTGGGTCTGTGGACCCACTGGAACCGTGGTTAATCCAAGCCTTTGTGTGTTGATAAAAAGGAAATTTGGTTAAATAAAGTGGCTAAAACTGGCTCCATTTGGCAGCAAATGCTCTAAAATGCGTTGTCGGCTGGGGCTTCACACAGAACCCGCTAGGGGAGCTTACAACGTTCCCTCAGACCTCCTAGTTCTGGCCGATTTTGTCCCAGTAGTCAAAATCCCTTAAAATATGCACTGGAAGCATCACAGAGAAAGAAAACGGCGAGTAGACACTTATTAGAAATAGGAAATAGAAGAAAGCAGACAGAAGTCATAGGTTGAAAATATAGTAGGCCCCTAATCATAATTAGATAGCTGAGAGACTAATACTTTATTACCGAAACCAATCTATGAAGAGATTATTTATATAGACAGTGTATAGATATTATATTTCAGTGTTCTTATATAATTAGCCTATGTAGGCCTAGGCCCCTATATAATTATACACGGACGCTGAAAACACAGAAATGCTTTGCATTGTAATATTCTTGTGAAAATAAAGTATTGTGTCCTGTTGACAGGGTGCTTTGGATGGCCGTTCTGCGCTGTATACTCAGGCTCTGGTTTACGCGGCAAAGAACAAATAAGAATAATAATAATAATAATAATAATAATAATAATAATAATAGTAGTAGTAATAATAATAATAATAATAATAATAATAATAATAATAATAAAAATAATAATAATAATAATAGTAATAATAATAATAATAGTAATAATAATAATAATAATAGTAGTAATAATAATAATAATAATAGTAGTAATAATAATAATAATAATAATAGTAATAATAACAATAATAATAATAATAGTGATAATAATAATAATAATAATAATAATAATAATAATAATAATAATAATAATAGTAGTGTCAACCCAATCCTTCCGTTGACAATCCTTCTGATTAAATCCTTGTTCTCTTCGTACTTAACGCCTATTTTACGTTCACCTTTTGAACACTAATTCTACGTATAAGTATAACCTGAATTAATCAGCAACACAGTTTAATATCTTCTAGTTTAATAAGAAACAAACAGACAGAACTCAATTCGATTACAACTCAACTAGTCAGCCACACTACTACAGCGAACATCGAATTCAAACTTCTCTAGTCAGCATAATTCTTCGCGCCTCTTGACACACCTGTCTTCTGTGCGCATAAGCGAAATCTAATAATATACATATAGCGCGCCGCTGCCGATATCGGCCGGCCGCGCGTGTCACTAAGACTAAACGTTATACATCTATCATATATACATATACACGTGAAACTAAAGTAAACGCACTAAATATATACGCTAACATCTCGCACTGCAAGACTGTACACAAAACTCAGTTCACATTACCTCCTTCCTTTTTCTGGAATTGAGCAAATTAAATTTCAAAATTTGCGAAATTACCAAAATACATGAAACATATATATATATATCTAACTAATTAATGAACAGTCTTACGATTACTTATAACCTTGACAAACAATCAGCAATAACATTCAATCTGCCCTTCTTGTACTTCACCTCAACATCAAAAGTTTGTAAGGCTAACGCCCAACGCACAAGTTTAGCAGACTTAGACATTGACTCAGTCAAATATGTAAGAGGATTGTGATCAGTAAAAATGAAAATTTTTGATCCAATTATAATTTCTTTTAACTTGTTTAGAGCCCAAACAATAGCATAGGCTTCCTTTTCCACAGTAGCCCATCTCTTCTGGGTATCAGTTAATTTCTGACTGATAAATGACACAGGGCGTTCTATTCCCTTGTCGTCCATCTGTGTTAAAACAGCACCGACTGCAAAGTCACTACTATCGCAGTACAAATTGAATGGTTTTCCCACTTCAAAAACATATAACACTACTTTGGATCGCACAGCCTCTTTAAGTAAATCAAATGCTTGCTGATGTTCAACAGTCCAATCAATCTTATCAGAAACACGTTTACTAGTTAAATCAGATAAAGGTTTCGCAATCTGTGCAAAGTCCTTAATAAACTGTCTGTAATAATTAAAAAATCCAAGCAGTTGCTTAACTTGCTTCTTAGTTTCTGGGATCTTCAAATTAGTCAAACTTTCAATTCTGTCTGGATTCATCTTTATCTTACCAGACCCAACCACATGACCGATAAACCTTACTTCACTCTTACCAAATATGCATTTTTTCAAATTCAAAGTAACGTTATGCAATCTCATTTGCATCAAAAATGCATCTAGATGCTGCAAGTGAACTTTCCAACTGTCAGAATGCACAGCAATGTCATCAACATACGGTTCTGCAAAGTCACTTATAGGCTGTAAAACTAAATTTATCGCCTTAACAAAAGTTCGGCCAGAATTTATCATTCCAAAAGGAACACGAGTAAATTCATACAGTCCATTATGTGTTACAAAAGCTGTCTTCCATTGATCAGATTGTTTTACAGGACAAGTCCAATAAGCACTTCGACAGTCCAAAATAGAAATCACATTAGACTTTCCAACTTTGTTCAAAACGTCTCTGACAATCGGCATAGGATATTTACAATCCACTGTGAATGAGTTAATGTATCTGTAGTCACAGGCAAGTCTTAAAGATCCGTCTTTCTTTTTAACAATTACCAAAGGGCTTGCCATTCTGCTCGATGATGGTTTAATAATGTTTGTTTTTAACATTTCTTTGATCTGACGTTCCACTTCTGCTCGATAAATCAAAGGAATTCGATATGCTGCAAATTCCTTTCCATGAAATCCTGGTTTTAGTTCAATTTCATGTTCAACCAATGTACATAATCCGGGTTTTTCTGAAAATCTGTCACAGTATTTGTTCAAAACTTTCAACAACTGTTCTTGCTGAGTTACTGTCAAATGGCTAATTTGTTCAGGATCGAGGTTAAGTGAATTCTTGTCATCTTGAACCTCATTCCTCATTGGTAATTCAACCACTGAACCAAAATCTTCATCTTCTTCAACGATTAGACCACAACTTAATGCTCGAGTAACATATTTTCTGATCTTGTTGGCGTGAATTATTTTTCGACCATTTTCACCCATATCGACTAAATAAGAATACTTTGATCTTCGATGTATGATCGTACATGGACCATGCCATCGAGAAATAAGTTTGTTTGTTGACGTTGGATACAAAACAATGACTTTCTCACCAGCTTCAAATTCTTTGTGCTTTGCTCTCTTGTTATACTGATTCGTGTATTGTAATTGCTTTTCTCGAGAGTAAGATTCTGCAAACAATAATGCTTTCTCCATATTTTCTTTGAGTTCTTTTAAATACTTTTCTGGTTTAACTCCAACGTGAGGTGGTAAGTTTATTTCTCTAGTCCAACTCTCTTTTAATATTGCCAATGGTCCTCTCGGAATTTTCCCATAGACAAGCATATATGGTGATACTCCAGTAGTTGCATTCGGCACTTCTCGTAATGCCCACACTGTGAAAGGAATTATCTTGTGCCATTTCCTCGGGTTGTCTATTATCACATGATGGATCATCTTTTTAAATGTCTGATTCCATCTTTCTACTAATCCAGCAGCCTCTGGGTGTCCTGGTGTGTCGAATCTTGGACTACAGCCCATTAAATTGAGAAATTCTCTTGTCAAACTGGCTGTGAAGTTCGTTCCTTGGTCACTTGTAATCACGGACGGCACACCAACGTTCATGAATAGTTCCATCAACGCTTCACACACAGCCTTCGCTGTCAGCGATTTCAATAAAAAGATTGTAGGCCATCTGGTGCACGAGTCCACAATGCATAAACAATACTTGTGACCTGCAGCAGATACCGGATCGATCGGGCCAACGAGGTCCATCGTCATTCTCTTGAAGGCGACCTCTTCTCTTGAGACTGGAGTGATGGGCACTCTATCCATCACCAGACTCCTTGCCTTTAATTGACACTTTTCGCATGACTTACAAAATTTCACAATGTCTCTTCTCATCTTTGGCCATACAAAAGATAATTTTATTCGTTCTCTTGTTTTCTCTTCTCCTAGATGTCCTCCAAATACCGATTCATGCGCCAATTCCATCACTTTAATTCGTCTCTCTTTTGGTAACACTAGTTGATATATCGTCTGGTCTAATATCTGATATTTCTTATGCAATAAACCGTTGATCACACAGAATTCAGATTCTTTCTCTTGTGCTAACTTCCACCACGGCTTCAACGATTCATCATTTCTCTGTTGCTCTTCGAACTTCTTCGAATCGGCAATCTGCACCTTTTGTTCTTCATCCATTTCTTCATCTCTATACAAGTCTCCTATCCCCACATCACATTCATTGTCTTCTTCCGTTTCATTTAATGTGCCATTCTCCCATGCAACCATCTCTTGCTCATTCATCTCTGATGTTACACCATCTCGCGATAAGCTTCGTTGCTCATTACTTTCGTTTTCCTCATCACTTGAACTTTCAGTTTCACTCTTCTCATCAACATCTACCATTTCCTGTTTCCGACTCTGCGCTCTCGTCATTACATTTGCTCCTACACTCACATCTCCTTGTATCGTTTTAACTTTCATCTGTGGTACGGCTTTTAATTCGGCAATTATCTCTGGATGCAACAAGAATCTTTCTGTACTGCCCATCTTTGCAATACTAGCACACATCAAGGTGACATAAGGTGTAAGTGAACACTGGATTTTACGCGGAAATCCCTCTTCTTCCACGTCACTACCACACAATCTAACATCCACTTTCACTAACTTCGCAGGAATGGCATCTCCTGCCACACATAGCAAGTTCACTTTTCCAATTTGTTCCACCTTCATGCCTTCCAGTAATTCTTCACTAATCACCGGAATCTCTGCTCCCGAGTCGCTCAGTGCTTTGACTTTCACTGGCTCTTTACCGTCTACTGCACGAATTTCAACCTCGACATATTGCAAGAACGATTTCTTCAATATTCGACTGTCATCTTTTCCTATGACTTCTCTCTGAATTCCATCATCCAATAGAATCTCTTTTTGAATACCACATTTCATTACTGACTTTACTTCAGTCTCTTGGTTTTCTTGACCCGTGGTTTGATTATCTGTATCACTAACCACTTGAATCAAATTCACCCTTGTGTGTTCTTGATTTCTGCTAGAACTAGCTGCTGCCACTGGAACTGGACAAAATTTAACCAAATGTTTGTCTGAACCACAGTTGTGACAACGTTTCACCACCGTATGGTATGGTTGTGAAATACCTCGTTGTTCATTTCCTTCATATCTCTTATACTGCGTAAACGATGTGTTGCCTTCCCTCTTGGCGAACGGCGCTGACGATTTGTTAAATCCCTGACGACCAAACGTCACTTCTCTGGTCTCATTGGGTACAGGGACACTAGCCTTGACTTCTTTACCTTTGAACTGACTCCCTGTTTCTGGATTACTTTTCCACTTTCCACTCTGGCTT
>OY744602.1:27499107-27591607 GCA_963556255.1 Allolobophora icterica
GTCACTAGGGCAATCTCCTCTTTCCCATCGGGTTCTGCAGGCGGCCCCGACGGCATCACCCCACAGCACCTTAAGGATCTCGTGGCTTTTGGAGTGGATGACAACATCTGCCAACATCTATCCGACCTTGTCAATATGCTTTTAAAAGGAGGTTTACCTGAAGAGGCGAATGAGGTCATTTATGGAGCAAACCTTTTAGCCCTAAGCAAGAAGGACGGAGGCATCAGACCAATCGCGGTGGGCTACACCTGGCGCCGCCTGACGGCAAAGTGCGCCAATTCATACGCGGTGACAAGACTGTCTCAGCTGCTCGCCCCCATTCAACTTGGGGTAGGCATTCCAGGAGGTGCTGAGGCAGCTGTTCATGCAACACGTCGTTGGGTTACCACGATGCCTGAAAACAGCGTCCTAGTGAAGCTTGACTTCACTAACGCTTTTAACACTCTGCGCAGAGATTCGCTTCTAGAGGCAGTGGCTAGAGACATCCCAGAGCTCTATCGTTTTGCTCACGCCGCCTACTCCAACCGTCCACTGTTGCGTTATGGCTCGAATATCATACGATCTGAAGAAGGGACCCAGCAAGGCGATCCACTGGGCCCTCTGGAGTTCTGCCTTGTCTTACAACCGGTTCTGATAAAGCTGAGTTCGGATCTGCGCATTGGATACTTGGATGACCTGACATTGGGGAGTTGCAAGGAGTCAGTGGCCGCCGATGTTCACCTTATTGCGCAAGAATCAAAGAAGCTGGGTTTGCTATTAAACCGCAGCAAATGTGAGATCGCCTGCCAGAACATCCAAACGCCGATCGATGACCCGGCGTTTCAAGACTTTACAAAAATGGCCTTCGAACAGATGACCTTGTTGGGTGCACCTCTGATACAAGGTCCAGCTGTGGATAAGGTTTTAGAAACGAAAGCTAACGATCTCGAGAGAGCAATCGCAAGACTATCCTTACTTCATACACATGATGCTCTGGTTCTGCTGAGAAACAGCTTAAGTGTACCGAAGCTGTTATACAGTATGCGCACAGCCGTCTGTGCTGATTGCCCGGGCTTGGCTCGGTTCGACAAATTGTTGAGAGAAGGTCTATCGACCATCCTGAATGTAAACCTTGACGATGACCGGTGGCTCCAGGCTTCTTTGCCGGTGAGAGACGGTGGTCTGGGAGTTCGTTGTGCATCTACGCTGGCACTTTCCGCCTTTCTGGCTTCTGCTGCTAGCACAACCGAACTGCAGACATGCATCTTACCAACAGAGTCGGCTGAGATACCATACGAACTGGTCAATTCAGCACTCACCGCGTGGAAGGCCCTGACAGATGCAGAACCACCAACAGGAACAGCAACTCATCGCCAAAAGGAGTAGGATATCCGATACACAGACAAGGCACGGACAGGCCTGCTCGAGTCCACCAGCTGTCCTCGCGATCGTGCTCGCCTGCTAGCTTCACAAGCACCTCATTCTGGTGACTGGATGCTAGCTCCTCCGGTGACTGCTTTGGGCCTTCGCCTCTCAGACGAGGAGATACGGATCGCAGTCGGGGTGAGGCTAGGCACGACACTCTGTGAGCCGCACTTGTGCCACCACTGCCGAGCAAATGTCGACGCAAGAGGGCTTCATGGTCTGGTTTGTAGAGGAGGAGGAGGGAAACAACAGCGGCACGCTATGCTCAACGATGTGATCTGGAGAGCGCTGAGCAGAGCGAAAATCCCTGCTCAGAAAGAGCCTCTCGGCCTCTCAAGAGGAAATGGAAAGCGACCAGACGGTGTCACGCTGATTCCTTGGTCACGCGGACGATGCCTGACATGGGACGTGACAGTGCCCGATACCTACGCCACCTCCCACCTTGCCCACACATCCATCGGAGCTGGCGAAGCCGCGGAACATGCAGTTCTGATCAAGAGGGCGAAATACGCAACCATCACCAACACCCATACCTTTGTGGCGATCGCCTTGGAGACGGGCGGATCTTGGAGCGGTGAAGGCCTACAGTTCGTTGTGGAGCTGGGAAGCCGGATATCGGACTCAACGCACGATCCACTGGAGACATCGTATTTGTTCCAGCGGATTTCAGTGGCCCTGCAACGTGGAAATGCCATCTGCCTTTCCAGGACACTGCCACCTCTGACTGAGTGACGCTAAGATGGCGCTTCAGACAATTAAATTAAATATAATAATAATAATAATAATAATAATAATAATAATAATAATAATAATAATAATAATAGTAGTAATAATAATAATAATAATAATAATAATAGTAATAATAATAATAATAATAGTAATAATAATAATAATAATAATAATAATAATAATAATAATAATAATAATAATAATAATAATAATAATAACTTCTTCGTTCCGCTGGCCATGGAAACGCTTGGCCCCATCAACAACAGAGGCCTTGCTCTCATTGCAGACATTGGCCGCCACCTCACTCAGATCACAGGCGAAGCCCGAGAGACCAGTTACCTGTTTCAACAACTGTCGGTGACTGTCCAGCGGTTCAATGCTGTGGCTTTCAGCGGTTCTTTTACCAAATCGCTTCCAGCGATCAACGAAATATAACAATTTCAGATCAATAATATTAATAATAATAATAATAATAATAATGATAATAATAATAATAATAATAGTAATAATAATAATAATAATAATAATAATAATAATAATAATAATAATAATAATAATAATAATAATAATAATAATAAATAATAATAATAAACACGTCTGGTTCGACAAACTTTCTTTATATCATCAACGATAATCCGCCTTTCAAAATTTTCCTCTGCCATGTTTAAAGGCCTACGACGTCATAGTCGTCAATGGCAACGTATTGTCATTTTAAATGGCGGCGTAACTGTAAACAATCTGAACTGATTTAGAACACGATAAACGACACTATCTCATAAATGAGTCAAAAACCTTGCAAGGGGCGAGGCGTTTGCGGGGTGTGTTGGTCGTCATTTAAGACACATGCCTCAGATGGAACTATCCATCGGCACGGACCTCGATCTGCCCCGTGTCCGGGTTCTGACCAGCCACCGGCGGACGGCCCTGCAAACCCTTTGACCGTAACGCAATCGTTTTCCACCATGAACCAACAGATCGCCTCTTCACAGGGTTTGTCAGTGGATGAAGACCTTCCGCCAAACGCTTCGCACCTCTCACACCCTATTTTACCTGGTCTTCTCATTAAGAGAATCCCAAGAGCCGCAAGACCATCTTGTGCTGCTCTCCTGGGAGACCTAATACAAGCTATCGTGCAAGAACCTAATTGCATTGGCAAATGGTCTGACTTGCTGGCTTTCGGAGGAACCGTGCTGGCGAAACCTAAAAGAGGAGGGCGAAAACATAACGTGACGAAGACGATTCTGTCCCGCATTGCCGATTGGAGATCGAGGGGGTCAAACTATTCAACCAACGTTGGACTGAATTCGACGGAAATACCCAAGGCAACAAAATACGACTCCACCAAGTATTTGGCGACGGCAGTTGCCAGGAAGCTTGAAGAAGGCAACTTCAAAGCAGCCATACGTCTCGTCTGCAGTGAGGATAAGCCGGCGCTGGAAACACCGGAAACTCTGGCCGCACTTAAGCATAAACACCCGCTCGCACCAGTGGACAGGATAACACCTTGTGATCCAGACAGCTCAGAGCGCTTCATCGCGTTGCAGGTTTCCAAAGAAGAAGTCACTAGGGCAATCTCCTCTTTCCCATCGGGTTCTGCAGGCGGCCCCGACGGCATCACCCCACAGCACCTTAAGGATCTCGTGGCTTTTGGAGTGGATGACAACATCTGCCAACATCTATCCGACCTTGTCAATATGCTTTTAAAAGGAGGTTTACCTGAAGAGGCGAATGAGGTCATTTATGGAGCAAACCTTTTAGCCCTAAGCAAGAAGGACGGAGGCATCAGACCAATCGCGGTTGGCTACACCTGGCGCCGCCTGACGGCAAAGTGCGCCAATTCATACGCGGTGACAAGACTGTCTCAGCTGCTCGCCCCCATTCAACTTGGGGTAGGCATTCCAGGAGGTGCTGAGGCAGCTGTTCATGCAACACGTCGTTGGGTTACCACGATGCCTGAAGACAGCGTCCTAGTGAAGCTTGACTTCACTAACGCTTTTAACACTCTGCGCAGAGATTCGCTTCTAGAGGCAGTGGCTAGAGACATCCCAGAGCTCTATCGTTTTGCTCACGCCGCCTACTCCAACCGTCCACTGTTGCGTTATGGCTCGAATATCATACGATCTGAAGAAGGGACCCAGCAAGGCGATCCACTGGGCCCTCTGGAGTTCTGCCTTGTCTTACAACCGGTTCTGATAAAGCTGAGTTCGGATCTGCGCATTGGATACTTGGATGACCTGACATTGGGGGGTAGCAAGGAGTCAGTGGCCGCCGATGTTCACTTTATTGCGCAAGAATCAAAGAAGCTGGGTTTGCTATTAAACCGCAGCAAATGTGAGATCGCCTGCCAGAACATCCAAACGCCGATCGATGACCCGGCGTTTCAAGACTTTACAAAAATGGCCTTCGAACAGATGACCTTGTTGGGTGCACCCCTGATACAAGGTCCAGCTGTGGATAAGGTTTTAGAAACGAAAGCTAACGATCTCGAGAGAGCAATCGCAAGACTATCCTTACTTCATACACATGATGCTCTGGTTCTGCTGAGAAACAGCTTAAGTGTACCGAAGCTGTTATACAGTATGCGCACAGCCGTCTGTGCTGATTGCCCGGGCTTGGCTCGGTTCGACAAATTGTTGAGAGAAGGTCTATCGACCATCCTGAATGTAAACCTTGACGATGACCGGTGGCTCCAGGCTTCTTTGCCGGTGAGAGACGGTGGTCTGGGAGTTCGTTGTGCATCTACGCTGGCACTTTCCGCCTTTCTGGCTTCTGCTGCTAGCACAACCGAACTGCAGACATGCATCTTACCAACAGAGTCGGCTGAGATACCATACGAACTGGTCAATTCAGCACTCACCGCGTGGAAGGCCCTGACAGATGCAGAACCACCAACAGGAACAGCAACTCATCGCCAAAAGGAGTGGGATATCCGATACACAGACAAGGCACGGACAGGCCTGCTCGAGTCCACCAGCTGTCCTCGCGATCGTGCTCGCCTGCTAGCTTCACAAGCACCTCATTCTGGTGACTGGATGCTAGCTCCTCCGGTGACTGCTTTGGGCCTTCGCCTCTCAGACGAGGAGATACGGATCGCAGTCGGGGTGAGGCTAGGCACGACACTCTGTGAGCCGCACTTGTGCCACCACTGCCGAGCAAATGTCGACGCAAGAGGGCTTCATGGTCTGGTTTGTAGAGGAGGAGGAGGGAAACAACAGCGGCACGCTATGCTCAACGATGTGATCTGGAGAGCGCTGAGCAGAGCGAAAATCCCTGCTCAGAAAGAGCCTCTCGGCCTCTCAAGAGGAAATGGAAAGCGACCAGACGGTGTCACGCTGATTCCTTGGTCACGCGGACGATGCCTGACATGGGACGTGACAGTGCCCGATACCTACGCCACCTCCCACCTTGCCCACACATCCATCGGAGCTGGCGAAGCCGCGGAACATGCAGTTCTGATCAAGAGGGCGAAATACGCAACCATCACCAACACCCATACCTTTGTGGCGATCGCCTTGGAGACGGGCGGATCTTGGAGCGGTGAAGGCCTACAGTTCGTTGTGGAGCTGGGAAGCCGGATATCGGACTCAACGCACGATCCACTGGAGACATCGTATTTGTTCCAGCGGATTTCAGTGGCCCTGCAACGTGGAAATGCCATCTGCCTTTCCAGGACACTGCCACCTCTGACTGAGTGACGCTAAGATGGCGCTTCAGATAATTAAATATAATAATAATAATAATAATAATAATAATAATAATAATAATAATAATAATAATAATAATAATAATAATAATAATAATAGTAGTAATAATAATAATAATAATAATAATAATAATAATAATAATAATAATAATAATAATAATAATAGTAATAATAATAATAATAATAATAATAATAATATTAATAATAATAATAATAATAATAATAATAATAATAATAATAATAATAATAATAATAATAATAATAATAATAATAATAATAATAATAATAATCTATTCTATCTATTCCAGCGGTTGTCAATCACCATACAACGCTTCAATGCTGTTGCCTTCATAGGAACTTTCATGCGGCCAGAACTTGTCGAGTGATCCGCCGTTCCAGAGTAACATCATATTACCTCCGGATATAGTTCTGAACAACCTGAGGGATTATAACTACCTCGGGTAACAAATAATAATAATAATCAGCGCTTATCTATGGCGATACAACGCTTCAATGCTGTCGCTTTTGTTGGCACCTGTTGCACTGATAAAACCATCTGCGAAGACTAGCCATTCTAGAACAATGCCCCCAAACTTTTGAACTCCCGAGGGATCATATGTACATCGGGGAAAAAATAATAATAACAATTTTCGTTTATTAATTCAAACTGACAAGTAAGTATACAGTAAGATTACATATATAGTAGTTTTAACAGGAATCGAATTTAACTGTAAGGCATTCATGCAAGGCGCCCGTCTATGCTACTGCTCATTTTACAATAGCTACCGGTACCTATGGAGTGAAGGCTGAGTTAACCTTGTGGGGCAAAGACGACACAAAGAGGAAAGAAAGGCGGCGGCGGCGGTGGTTGTCTTTGCGTTGGTGAACACGTAAAGACCGAAGGAAACAAAACAGAACATTCTGTGGCGTTCGCCCGCCCGGACGCCAGCCCTCGTTGCGTCTGGCGGGTTTCGTGACTTCAGCCCACTACTCGTCTGGGGCCACCCGAGTCAATGCCTTGTCTACTTCCAACGTAAAATGGCTGTTCCATAGGGATCGTTTCTGTCAGCGGCTTCCCTAAGAGAAGCAATACTATACCGTTCTATCTCGGGGTCTGACTCTGCCTCTTCCGCGGTCGCCGGATGGGCAACGTCCTGAGGATGGCCGTCTCTCAGAACAGGGTTCGTTCTTTTACCAGCAGGAGTCTTCCTGTTTTGTGTGTCTTGTTAGCCACGGGCTACCTCCAACTCTCCACCTGATCTAAATCATGACGTACCATTCTACATCTCGTGACTCGAACTATCGCCATTTACAAGGGACACCAAACGTTTTCTAAGTTTCAGGAACAAGGAATCCACATGACAAGTCTCTACGTCATATCGTCCTAGACACCAGTCTATTGGGCAACTGTCAATGGCAACTCTCTGCGTCACGTCGTCTAGGCACCTGTCCATTGGACAACTCGTCTTCCCACCGTCACGTGTCTCTAGCTGCATTTCCGTGTGTGGCATACCGGCCTCACACGTATATTGTCATGCACCACAATTTACGGATAAGTTTCCTTACCCGTCCTTTGTGTTGGCTAGTATCGACCAACACGGTGATAAATTCTGCTTCGAAAGATAACGGTAGGGGTCTCTACGGCACTCTGATAGTGAATGTCCTTTCTCTCACCTTCGCTACCTACACACAGAACTTCGTTCCGATCTACGCACGAGGGGCCCCATCCTCGCACTTCAATCAGTCCTCAGAGGTGTGTTGCGACAAGCAAATGCGGTTCTACTCGGATACTCGACTACCCGGAATTCACGTATCACTATCTTGGTCTGATTTTATTTCCTTCATACATTGGATTATCGTACTCCTCACCTAGGAATTCTGATTAGCTGAACTTCGGCTAGGAAAACACGAACATATCTTTTCCCAACATGGGTACCAAACGACGCGAACTTTCACGTATCGCTTACTCTTTGTCTGCTTCGCCATTTCACTTCGTACTGGAATTATCGTATGGATTTTGACTAGCTGAACTTCGCTGGGAAAACGCGGACGTGTCTCTTTCGGACATGGGTACTCGATTATCCGACCCGAACTTTGACTTTAATCTCATGGTCTGATTTATTCGACCTTTCACCTGGAACTCGCGTACTTTCACCTTGGGATCTGACCCGCTGTATCTTCTCGTTGCGGCGTATCCCTACCCGTTTACACAACCTTTTATCTTCCCGCTATTCATCTATCAGTCTGTCTCGAGACCTGACCAGCAGAGTGGTCCCTTACTCCATAAGCAGTATCCCTTGAACCAGACTCTCGGATTCTAATAGTTAAAGTAACGGTTGTGTCGTTTTCCGGGAGAGTACAGACTCGTAAGCTTCATTTCTGAGTATTCAGACTCGAATCTGCTAACATTTATTTTACACAGACCTGTGTATTCACTTTCCACTGTAGGACCTTCCTGAACACCTGAACAGACCACGGTCGGATCGGTCGGTTGGTTCCCCGGACTGATATTTGCCGGTAGACCGTGGGAATAACTATGACGGAGCAAGGGAACCAAACACGGAGACCGCGAATTGAGATTTTACGGTAGTTCCCCGATGTTATCGAATAGCTTCAACAAGATCGTTCCTCGTAATTCACCGGACGTCACCAGCGGGATCTTTGCCCGCACTTTACCAATAGACCGCCGGGGTCTTTTCTGGTATTTTACTGGACGTTACCAGCGGAATATTCCTCCGCACTTTACCGATACACTGGCGGAGTTTTTACTCGTATTTTACTGGACGTTACCAGCGGAATCTTTCTCCGCACTTTACCGACACAGACCTGTGTTTTCTTTATTACTCAAGATCGATCTCCCCCCCCCCCGATGTTTACTCAGCCCGTTAAACTCCCACAATCGGGATTCAGACCGGCTCGCGATCTAACAGCAGGATGGGCCCCAGCCCTGTCGAATCGGCGAGTCAATCCAACACCCAAGAGTGATTAGTTTTGCTGTTACTCGGGATCGCACTGGCTAACATTTTATTGATGATACCTGAACTGAGTTATCAACAGCGGGGTCTTTGCCCGCTTATCTCAAACGATCAACAGCGGGATCTTTGCTCGTGTATCTCAGACGGTCACCACGGGGTCTTTGCCCGTGAATATCAGACGGTCACCAGCGGACTATTTGCCCCGTACTTTACCGTAAGAGACCTGTGAGCCTTTAATTTCTCACGATCGGTATTTCCCTGTATACATCAAACCAGACACCAACGGGACCTTTCCCGTTTATATCGAAATGTCACCAATGGGATCTTTTCCGTATACATCGTAACAGACACCAAGGGGTCTTTTCCCCGTCTTTGTCGAACGTCACCAACGGGGTCTGCTTCCCCGTCTTTTGTACAGACCTGTGTGTGCATCAAACTGAACCACCGGGGTCTTTCCCCGGACTATCGAACGGTCATCAGCGGGGTCGCCTTCCCCGAACCTTACCGATACAGAACTGTGAGCCTTTATTTCTCACGATCGGTCTTCCCCGAATCAGCTTCCCACGATCAGACTCGGTACCTTTCGCAATCTACAACAGGGTGGTCCCCAGTCCCGTTGGATCGGCGTTTGCCAGCACCGGTCAGACCGCGTTTGGAGCGGCTGTCACTCGGGAGCGCACTTATTAGCCTTGTACCGGACGCCGTGTCCGTAAAATCATTCGTAACTTAATCGAAACCCGACTGTGATACATCGTACCAGTTACATGCAGAGTGCACACGTCGCCGCTCTACGTTATTAGCACTGCATCGTGAGGCAGCCTTTACTAATCTGTCTGCATGCTATGGTCTAGCACGTAAAATACATTCTGGCCTCCATACTTATATACTAGCCCGTTATAATCTCAAATACAGGTGTCCAAGAGAGAGATAGACAAATGTGATATTTAGCGACGCCCTAGCTGTAAGCATTCAATATTGGACCGAAAGGCGTCTTATTTTATACTAGGGCCTAATTAATAATTTCAATCATTAAAATGGAAAAATAAACTACAACTCAAATATTAATTGAATTTAATATCACGTTGCCGTTTCCATCGCCAAATCCGATGCATTAAGCCGTAGGAGAACATTTCAACAAGATAGCTATTACCAATACAGCCTTCACTCAAGCCTTGTGGCCTGTCCGCCACAATTCAAACACGGCAAAGAGTAGGAACTAAAAGCAGACAAATAAAGAACAATTTTCTTACATCAAAGATCTCTATAGTCTGAAGATTTCGTTAAGCACTTTCCAAACCGCAGAAAATTGTGATGATCTTCGTTGTAGTGAGATAGAAGCCGTTTGAATAAGAAGAGGAGGCTTGCTGGTCCTTATAGCTTTTTATCATAGTTTTTGCAATTTGTAATTTTGGTTTCAACGGATTTCTCAAAAGCCTTTGCCAGTATTCGCCATTATAACCTGTTTCAAAAGCTAGGATCCCTGGATATTTCAGACCACATATATAACTGGTAAGTCAATTATTTTCAGAACCCTAAACACATCATCAGATTCTAAGGTCTGTATCACAAGTCTATAGATTCAATTAATGCTAATGTTCTCCAAGGTTCAGTGGTTGGCTCTGAATCTTATGTTGCTGGGTCGTCCGATCTTCATCCTAAATATGGTTTCAATTATCACCTTGTTAAACATGTGGATAGTTATTTAACAGTAGGTTCATCATACATTCGAACAGTGGTTGCGATATGGGCTAAAAACAATAACCTCAAGTTAAACCCAACCAAAACCCGAAAGATAATCTTCTCCAGAATGGATAAGAAAGGGTCAAACATACCTCCCATCATTCATGGAGCAGAAAAAGTCGATACTCTTAAAGTTCTGGGATAACCCTTAGCTCCAACCTCAGCATGTTTAAACATGTTGACAAAGTCCTGACATCAGGTTTCACCTCCATGTGCGCGCTCGGGGTTTTGAGAGACCATGGTCTGTCCCTTCGGACTTTGCATGAGGTAGCAAGATCTACCACTATTTCTCACCTTATTTACGCCTCTCCAGCCTAGTGGGGTTATACCAGCAAATATGATAGGGTTAGATTAGAACGCATGTTACATCGAACCATGCGCAGAGGCTTCTTCCTGCCCTCCATCCCAAGTTTGGATGACATGATTGATGCTGCAGATGCTGGCTTATTTTAAAAATCTGTTGCCAGCCTTACCATGTCCTTCGTGGTATTTTTCCTCCCTCACGACACAATGAATACGATTTATGAACAGGAACTCCCAATTTTACCATTCCCGCTAAAGATAAATGCAATTTTATTTCTCATGTTTTGTTCAAAGATGCGTATTAACTAACACATGCCTCTATTCTCTTCTCTCGAAGTCATTCTGATGTTATCGTGCTTCTGTAACATGTTGCGTTATTGTCAACTGGATTTGTTGAATTAAACGAATATTGATTGATTGAGAGACATGTTTGATCCCTTCGGTCAACGAACCCTTTTCATCTGTATCTATGTAGACACTTACTCTAGCACCTTGTAAGTAGGCCTACCTCACAAAAGCGGAGCCTGCGCCAGCCTATGATGTTGAAAATAGGCGATTGCAGTCTTGTTGTCAAGACCTTAAACCTCAAGACCAAGACCAAGACCTTGAACCTCAAGACCAAGACCAAGACCTTGAACCTCAAGACCAAGATCAAGACCAAGACCAAGACTTTGAACCTCAAGACCAAGACCAAGACCAAGACCTTGAACCTCGAGACCAAGACCAAGACCTTGAACCTCAAGACCAAGACCAAGACTTTGAACCTCAAGACCAAAACCGAGAAAAATATCCAAAAAATCACAACCTTGTCCAGACTTCTATTCCTTACTAAAAAAACTTGTCAAGTCGGACTACTCGCTATTTTAATTAAAACATGAATCTTTCATTTTATTCAAACGAAACAACTATAAATGCAGACTGCAGAGAATTCCGAATTCGTATTTACAAAAGTCCTTCATGCGAAATGTTATTCCAAATGCCTGTTGCATTTCATAAAAACCAATTCGCTCAGAATTTTCTGACCAAGACGTGACCTATGGGCCTCATAAAAATTCTGCCATGTGAAAAATACGTTCTACAGTGCTGAATTCAATGGCACATAGAGCAGCTTTTCAAGTATCGGATGTAAATGTACAAATTTAATTGTGAGTCTGTTTTGAAATCATTCCATGGTAAATAACCGGAAGTCAAAATAAATGTCCAAAACAACAGTAAAGCCTCACTCACACCGTGTAAATACTAAAGCAATTGTATTAGTAATTATTGGATAAAGTTTTAAAATCTTTGCGTTTTGTTAAATGACTGTTCATATTGTCAAAAGTCTTGGTCTTGGTCTTGCAAAACCAAGACCAAGACTTTGAGCCTCAAGACCAAGACCAAGACCAAGACCTTGAACCTCAAGACCAAGACCAAGACTTTTTAAAACGAACCTCGAGTGCACTCGAGACCAAGACCTTGGTCTCGAGGACAACAAGACTGGGCGATTGTTCGTAACACAAAGCCGATTGGTTTGAGCGCTCTCTTCGTGACGCAAAGCTAAAGCGGTGAGGACATTTGAGCAAGTCTCCACGCACAATTGCTCATTGCTGTCGACCGATGCTCATGTTTTAGATAGTGGCGCTTAATAAATGTAAAAATAGTAATAATAATATGAAGTTATGAGCTCGTCACAGAGCCCGATTTCAATTTTGTTCATCGAAGGCGGATATGACCTCTTCCATTAGTCACTGCAGAGCGATGGGTAACAGTTTGGAATATAGTAACTCAACCCGACCCTATGTGTGCCGCGATATTTCCCGGTGATAAGTGCAACCATATTCCCTGTGTTTCTCACCTTAACTGTTCACGACAACCATTATCTCTCGCATACTTCGTGCGTGCCATATATAGCAGCGTTTTCCAACTTGTGTTCCGCGGAACCCTAGGGCTCCATGAAGGGAGATAAGGGTTCCGTGAGGAAATTGGATAAAAGTGTTGTTTGGATGTATTGTTACATTATAAATCAGACTCTGATGCAAAGACCGGGGTTCAGTAGGAAAATTTCATTTAAAATAATTTCTAATATAGTCTATAAGGATTAAAACTGCATATACCCCGTAGGACGCGGAGCTGTGTATACAGAACGGGTGGTGTAGCGGTATGTTCTGTGCCTTGTAACCAGAGGTCGCAGGTTCGAATCTACTTCAAGCCACTGCGTTGCGACCTTGGAAAAGTTGCTCGCACACAATTGTCTGTGAGGAAGGCAACGGGAAACCACCTCACCCGTTTCATCCCCGGGTGGTATAAAGCCAACGAACCTGCCTTCGGGCAGAGAACTCATCATCACACCTCGATCACTGTTTGGCTTGTACTTTGCAAGAAAGTGTATAATCATCAAAGACAGGGAACCTCCATTTATGACTCCGATCATCAAATATCGGTTACACAAGCGAAATAAATTGCTGAAGAAAATCATGTTGACGCAGTCTCCGCTCTTTCAAAATGGATAAATAATTATCTGATTACGCGACGTAATACAAGGACATCTGAGCATTGCAAGAGATGATCACGTGATTTATGGTCGAAGGTTAACCGGCTTCGGGGAGATGGCCAGCATGACAGCCCGTCGTCACCCGACTGCTCTGTCACGGCCTCTTCTCTGAACTAACGTTTTGGACTTATCTCTACATACGAACAATATACAGTCCCCCTCCAAAAATAACAACGGTGGCTGTTGACGAATTTACAACATTCAAACTATTGGCATCCATAAAAAGAACTGCACCAGGCCCCGATGGTTTGCATTCATTGTTCCTAGGGGTGGCTGCTACAACGTTAGCAGAACTTGTTGTGCTCCTCTTCCACATCTCAACACTGTATTCATATAACCCCCTCCCACTGGAAGGTCAGCAATATAACGCCTGTGCCGAAGTTTACACATCGGTCTGAAGCCTCAGACTTTCGACCCATCTCGGTTACACCAATTCTATGCTGCTTGTTGGAAAAAATTATAGTACATAGTTTCTTCTAGGAATACCCAATTTTACACGAACCTCGATTAACTAGATTAATATGCTTTCCGTCAAACGGGCTCCACTACGGCTGCTCTGATTGTATTAACGGATTTATAAACAGTACTCACATAACTACTAACACTAGATAACCAATATGTCCATCTGCTTGCACTAGAATTCACAAAGGCCTTTGATACGGTGAAGCATTCATACCTGCAGCTGAACAACATGCGGAACTGCTAATACTGGACTCCATCTAGAATTGGATAATTGCCTTCCTTAAAGACCGTGACCATGGAACTAAATTCAATGGATTAATCTCCACTATTGTTAACATCAATGCCAGCATTGTTCAGGGTTCGGGATTGAGTCTATATTACTTTATTACAACAATGTCAAAACTTAAAACGGCCCACCCAGGTAATAGGCTCATTAAACATACAGACAATTGCTATTTGTATTACCCGTCAAACAGTATTTCAATCGCTGACGAACATGAACACGTAACGCGGTGGGCTGTATCCAGCAATCTCAAACTAAACGAAAATAAGACATGAGATGATGATTGGACGGCCGAAGGGGAGCTGTGGGCGTGATGATTCCTCTAATGCTCTGGGCTGTGACCCTGACTAGGGTCTCAAGCCTGAATATCTTGGGGGTTATGCTTACAGTTACCCTCAGCCTCGAACTACATCATAACTCACTATTATGCTATGCCTATCCTTGTCGCGCATGGCCTTGCTGATCCACAGGTCCATGATGGGGTGCGGGCAACAACGGTGACCCGGTTGCTCTATGCGGCCCTATATAGCATGGTGGGAATTTGTGAATGGAAAGGAAAATAACCGAATTCAGTGAGTATTGAATAGGCTGATCCGCCACTGGTACCTCCCAGATGAAAATCTCACTTTTGAGCGGCTCTGTCGGGAGGCAGACATCAACCGTTTCTCGGCGATTCGGGTCACGTGCTGCATGGATTACTACCATGTAAGAAGCCGCAACCTTACACCTTACGACCGAGACATCATGACCGATACCTATGCAGATAATCTAAAGCGAAAACCGTTTGTAACTAGAATGTTGTACTCGAAATGCTAGTTGCTCTGGGCAGTCTGATGCTCGTAACGTTTATCAATAGGACGTTATTTCACTTTTCATTGCGTTTATTAGAATGTCTGTACACCAAAGCGTGAGGACGATGGATTAAGTCACATGAATATTTCGGAGTGACACCAAGTTGAGCCTTAGAGACAAAGATGAGGACCTTGAATTGGATGCAGGCAGAAAGCGGGAGCCATGGCAGTTGAGGTCTTCTGCCATAAAAATGGTGATATGACAGAATCGAGGAAGACTGGCAATTAGTCTAGCAGCAGCATTGAGAACGGACTGAATAGGAGCAAGACGGACCTTGGGAAGACCAATGAGGAGGGACTTTCAGTAGTCAAGTCTAGAACAGACAAATGCATGGACAATCAATGTGAAAACTGGAGATGAGACAGAGCGACGGATAGCCCTAACGCACCTTAGGTGAAAGTAGGAAGTGCGGGTGAGTTTGGAAATATGTCCAGTAAAGGTGAGAGAATTGTTAAGGGTCACTCCTAGATCGCGAACGCTAGACGAGAAAGAGAAAAACGGAAACCTTTGAGAAAGTAGAGCAAACTCAAGCTTCTGAAGTTGCTGAGGAGTGCCAAACCAGATAAATTGGGTTTTGAACGAGTCGAGGGAGAGGCGATTGGAAGACATCCAGGAATGGAGATCACGAGAAAGAGCTTCGATGCGCTCAGAAAGAAGAAATTGAGAGGAATGAGTGAGTAAGTAAGTAAGTAAGTCATTTTTATTGACAAAGCATCAGCACCATAATACCACAATGACAGCAGTGAGTACGAACTCAAAAATATTCCAGTAAATGATGCAAAAATCAAAGGGTCAATTCAAAAGGGTAGTATTGACCCGCTGAGGCTGGATTGACCCTTATTCTGGATAACATTTTAATTTCATTTCTTTAATATCTGTAATGTCGATTCTTCAACACCTTCAGCCAGTTGAAAGAACTTTCAATGAATGCTGTCATTAAGGAACCCGGTTACATGCCCTGCAGTGTGGCGCTCAACTAGTTAGCACCTTAATTCGGTGCGAATTAAGCCATCTTAGGATTCTTAAGGAGTCACCTTTGTCATGTCAAGCGCCCTTATGAGGTTCTGAAAAGATGCTTTAAAAATAACCAGCATACATGCTTACATACAGTGTTGGGTAAACTCAGACAAGAATTGAGTTAAATCAAAACCCAACTCATGCACCTCAAAATGAATTTAAACTCAAATTCAACTCATCCTAAGTGAAATGAGTTAACTCAAACTCAGTTGTTAAATGAGTTAAATCATAAACTCACACGTTTCATACTAGCACGTTCTAATCGAGCAACAATTTTTCCATCACGCCTACTTGTAAAAGAAAAATATTTTCCATCAAGAATATACGGTACTTCAGCCATGTTGTTCTTAACTGTTCACAATATACAAAATATGCAGTGCTTAAACACTGTCCGCTAGCAGTGTTTACGACCCTCCCTGCCGTCATCACTCGCCAGTATGGAAAGCCGACGATATAAAAAAGGCTTGTTTCAACATAATATGTGCCGAGTGCCGAAGAGTGAGTTGAGTTTAAAATAATTGACAGTAACAACTCAAACTCACAGAAAATATGAATTAACTCAAACTCATAACTCACACTCTTTAAGGTGAGTTAACTCAAACTCATAAATCACAGCAAGTGAGTTAACTCGTGAGTTTAAACTCATCTGAGTTAACTCATACCCAACACTGCTTACATACATGCATATACAGCCAGTGACAAAAAAGGAAATCCCAGATCTCAAATGTTTTCAATCAGTGGGTGAAGTCCATCGGTGCAACTATTACGAACTTCGATCTCCTGCTCAGAGCGATCATCAAGCGTCTTGTCCTTCACACTTTCACCAGCTTCTCACAACTACCGTTCAGATCGACTCGATCTTTCTCATACTTCAGGAGTTCATAGGCCTAACTTATAGTTAAGTGCCTGTGAATGAGCTTCGCTCTTTAGTGAAGTTTCAGGAATTTATATTGCATCACTGTACCTTGTGACAAAAATATGAATTGACCCATTAATTTTGATCGAACGTCTCGACGCAGTGATTGTCTTCAATTCAATTGTCTTTTGTATGTGTAAGAATTCAGTTCCATGTATGTCATAGTTTGATATGGGCTTGAAGGCTCACCTGCTCACCTCTCACCTGCCGTTCTACTTTCTTGTTTTTAATTTAATCATTATTGTTCTCATTGCTCTATTAAGTTGTTTTGTTGTCAGCGAGCGATATATATATATATATATATGTTGTCAGCGAGCGATATATATATATATATATATATATATATATATATATAGAGAGAGAGAGAGAGAGAGAGAGAGAGAGAGAGAGAGAGAGACAGACAGACAGACAGACAGACAGACAGACAGACAGACAGACAGACAGACAGACAGACAGAAAGGCAGACAGACAGACAAACAAACGGACACACAGACAAACAGACAAACAGACAAACAGACAAACAGACACACAGACACACAGACAGACAGATCTGAACACCATTTACTGGCGCGTTTCGCCAGACACAATCGATAACACAATATATCTCTAACGCTGTCACTGTGGCGTCAGAGAATTCAAGCCAGGAGGCGGAGGAGAGAGGTTGCGGAGGAGGAGAATAAACAATAGGAAACAAAGGAGGAAGAGGAGGAGATAAAGGATAAAGCGAAAGAAGAGGCGGAGGAGAATGAGGAAGACGAGAGGCGGAGGCGGAGTAGGAAATGAAAGCGGCAGAGGAGGAAGAGAAGAAACAAGAAAAGAGGACAAAGAAGAGGAGGAGAAGGAAGGAGAAGGAGGAAGTTCGGAAGGAAAGCGAAGGAGTAAGCGGAGGCGGAAAAGCAGAAAGAGCAGAAAGAGGACAGAAGGAAGAGGATGACGAGGAATAGAAGGGAAAGAGGTACAAGAGCATGAGGAAGCAAATTAGGAGGAAGAGGAGGAGGAGGAGGAACTGCCAGCAGTGTAGACGGCGTTGGACGCAGTTGTCTGATGGTTGGACGGTTGGATGGGTGGAGGGGTGGAGGGGTGGGTGATGGGGGGCATACCTCGGAGGTTCAGATCGATCAGATGAGAACCAGTCACCAGGAATACGAACGGAGCTGCTTTAAAGACAGCAGCTGCAGCCGACCGAGGCAGCCAACAGATGCAGACGGCCACGGCCGCAGTCGCTGCTCATGGTGCCCCCGGCCTAGGCCGACTGTATGGGAGGCAGCCACCAACTCATTTCATATTCTGATTAGTTGTCACTTTGTCTATCTGTCTGTTTCTATGAAACTCCGTCTCCGTCTGTCTGCAACCTGGATGACGACGGTCAGCAACGGCGGCGGCGGCGGCGACCGTGGCGTCTGCCGAGCTCAGGCTACAAGGGTTGGTGGTGGTGGAGGTGGTGATGGTGGAGGAGGTGGTGATGGTGCTTATAACGATGTCCAAGGCTGCGTTTTCCGATGAATTCCATGGCAAATGATGAATTGTTCAGCTTCAATTCTCTGAGGAATAGACGACATTTCTGATGACCAGCAGCAGCAGCAGCAGCAGCGGCGTCGCTTGAGACTCGTCGTCCTGCTCTTGCCCATCCTCTGACTCA
The DNA here is from genome assembly GCA_963556255.1 of Allolobophora icterica. NCBI lineage: Eukaryota > Metazoa > Annelida > Clitellata > Crassiclitellata > Lumbricidae > Allolobophora > Allolobophora icterica. The sequence goes on from OY744602.1 coordinate 27,517,661, forward strand.
TTACCCAAATTCCGTTGGCATGGAAGACAGTTACTGGCAGGAAATGGCGCGTGTTGAACAGTAGTCTCTGAACCCGATCAATTGAAGGAACAGCGGGCTCGCCTACAAATCAACCGTTTGCTATATAGCACCGACCTTTTTGGTGACGGATTTACACCTGGATTCCATGTGACAACATACACAGGTATCTTCAACGTTTAGCTATGTAGCCAAATATGATGTTCGTTGTAGTCTAGAAATGTTGAGCGTAGTTCCTTTGTGGCATAGAACGCACTGAAAACCAAGTAGATGATCGTCCCTGGAGACGATTCCTTCGACGACGGCTTCTTCTATGCCTCCTCTCCTCCGTCGCCATATTTAAATTATCTCCTATCAATCGAAATAAACAACAGATCGATTTATACTGATCTCCACACGCGTACTTGTATTTTGATCGATACCGCGAAATATGCTTTGCAGTCTGCTTGCTGTCTGTTTATATTGCAGTCTTCTTATCTGCTTGTTTTCTTGTCTGTCCCCTTGATTGTATGCGTGACTCACACTTCATCTCTCCTCTGTCGTAAATTGCCGATAAATAAATGTAAGTGCATGTGTTTTTGTAATAGCCATAGCATCATCATCGAAACCACAGCCAGCATCATCCGACGCTCAGATAGAAACAGCGAACGTCAGCATCAGCTCTTGCAACAGCAGAAGCAGCAGCAGCAGCAGCAGCAGCAGCAGCAGCACAGTAGAAACGACTTGTCTTCTAATCGATTTGGTGTTTACATCTGTCTGCAATCTATATAAAACACGCAGCCGTTGTTTGTTGGCACTTTGCCTATAGTGTCGTTAATTCCTTGTGAGAATTGAAAGACTGACGACATTCGTTGCAACGACAAAAAATCCACATCATCGGCGTTCGCATCTGCTGACCGGAAGAGGCCAACTGAAAATGGCCATCTGCCGTGTCCTGTTGCTTGATGGGACAGAATTCGAAACCACCGTCGACGTAAGTGTTTGGCTAAATGTCCAGAGCATGTCACTGTCGAATCTTGGCTTTTCCAATGACCTCTGTAGCGTCGGTGGCTCCAAAGGACACGACCGCTCCATATACGCATGTGAAGGAGAGAAGTCACACCAAAACCAGCCCAACACCCACAGAAACAGATGATTCACAATACGGGAAATAGTTAATAAAATTAATCCAGGCAAATTACGCAGACCTCATTTCTACAACATGATCTGCACATCACACAAGTCCATTAGTGTCAAATTCAGGCGGACGTATACAGGAGCGGATCCGGGGGGGGGCAATCCGGCCATGGCCCCATTTTATATTTACACAGGACGTAGCCCCCCGTCACGAAGTAGACGAGGAAAGTGAGGAAATGATGGCCCCCATTTGATATTTACACAGGACGTCACAGGACGTGGTCCCCGTAGACACAGACGAGTAAAATGGCGAAATATGGAAATATGATTAATGACTTTAAAAAAGGTCTTCAATTTGTTTCGGAGATGAATTCTCAAAACATTTCTCGTTGGTCTGTTGGTCACTACCCTCACAAACTTTGATTCCTCTTCCCAGAAGAAGGGGGCTAGCTTAAACACTGGTTTGTATGTATGTATGTAGGTATGTATTATTATTTTTGCCCCGCCCCTGATAAACCTTCTGGATCCGCCCCTGGGCGTATACGACATGCCTGGTTTAGTCTACTTTGAAGAGGTTCTATTGAAGGGCACATGGGCAATGGCCAATATACATACCAATGTTAAATATACTCCAGCGACAGTAAAGGCTGTGAAACGCATTAATTTCAGTGCCCTATTTGTCTGGGCTGGGGGGGTGGACTTCTTTTTGCACCCTCTGTTTCAGAGGTGGCGCCACACCAGGGCGCGCCAGTGCAAATGCCCTGGTAAAAAAGCCTTTGCCCTGGTCGATGCCCTGCCAGAATTTTTGCCCTGTCCAGAATTTGTTCAGGCATATTTGTTATATCCTGATATATAAATTCACTTAATTCAAACAGAGTGTTTCCAGCCTTTGGCCGACCCCGGTGGCAGGGGCGCCCGCAGGCTTTAAAAAATTGTACGCACAACAAAAAAATTTCAATTTAGATAACATTTAAATGCTTTCAAAATGCCGCATTGACTTTTAACAAAATACTGTTTTCTGTGAGCATTTATTTCCGCTCTTGATGACAAATAATTTAAGAATGTTCTGTTTTGCATGTTATGTAGGCTAGGTGATTAAATTGCTTTAAAAATATCGATGCGAAGCCTATTCCTTGTGTGGATTTGATTTGGTGGGTGGACGCACGTGCGTCCAGTGCGTCACGCTGCGGGCGCCCCTGCCCGGTGGGGTTGGCTTGACTCCTCAAATTCATTGTATACCCACGCTTGCGTGTACAATTTGTTGTTCGTATTAATACTTTGAAGCGAATACTACGACTGAACACTCCTTTTAGTTTTTAATTTTTTTAATTTTCTTCGATGCCATGTTTGCATCGTAGTTGCAGAATCTAGACGTATTGTTCATTAACTTTATTTAAAAAATAACGAATTAAAAATTAATTGCGGCTTAGTCAATTTTTATTATTTAGCCTATTGTAGATTTCCGACCCCTCTGTTTCTTTTTTTGACAAACTTAATCAGACCCTGGTTAATTCTCTAATGTTTTATTTCTATTTGGCTGAGCATCGATTATAAAATTTAGTGCTAGGCAAATGCGAAGTTACTATTCATACATGGATACGTACATATAAGTTTTATAAGTTACTTAAGTCCAGTTTATATTGCCGTGGTTGGGCTGGGAGCGCTTCTGAGTAGGTAACTTGAGGGGGCGCTATATTAAATTTTTTAAATGAATGAATGAATGAATATAAACATACATACATACATACATACATACATACATACATACATACATACATACATACATACATACATACATACATACATACATACATACATACATACATACATACATACATACATACATACATACATACATACATACATACATACATACATACATACATACATACATACATACATACATACATACATACATACATACATACATACATACATACCTACAGACAGACAGACAGACAGACAGACAGACAGACAGATATGCATGCATAGATAAACGCATGCATATAATTATAATGCTTATATATACACACATACTTACATGCATAAATTCATACATGAAGACATACAAACATGCATACAAACATACATATATAAATGCGCACATGCATTCGTGCATGTCGACGATCATCGAAGTAACAAATCCAACGTTCTTCGAACCCTAGATCCTCCTGATTGGTAGCGCAAGCGTTCCTCGCGAGGAAAGACACAAAGTCTTTCGATTTTCTTTTCTATTGTAATAATTCACATCCACTGCAACTCGATTGCGAAGTTATTTCTAGCGCCAAAATAAAACATCTCTCTATCTGTACGAATCTGTAAAATGTTATCGTCAATAATAATCAACGTCATTTGGAAGTAGTAGGCTAATGAACGACATCCTATGTCTAATGTACAAAGGACGTCGACGTCTTATTGATAGAGTTCAGTTCATTTTCATATTTAACTTTCGTCCATCAGTTTCATTTGCTTCTCTCCTGGTTGTTTATTGAGTCTGGCGGATCGTTGAGACTGCGATGTTAGGCAAGTGTATATATAATTCATTTGGCCATTTGGCTTTGTTTCTTTTTCTCTTTGGCCCAAAGACTCTTTTGTTGACCACAACGTTCTTTTGATGCTCATAAAAGGCTCTCTTTTTAAATATTTATTTTGTAGCCTCAAAGCCACGTCATTTATAAGTCAATCAACGGACGTTTTACTCTGCTATCAACTGAGCTTACACGATCAGTTTATTCTCTTTGAAACCACTCTGTCCCGTTCAGGGTCCGATTTGTCAAAAAAGAAGCAGAGGGGTCGGAAATCTAAAAAAAATAATAAAAATTTATTAAGCCATAATTAATTATTTACTCGTTATTTTTTAAATGAAGTTAATGAACTTTCATAATATGTCCAGATTCTGCAATGACCAACAGTCGACTGTGATACAAACGTGACATGAAAAACAATTTAAAAATTAAAAGGAGTTTTCAGTCGCAGTTTAGCTGAAGGCGCTCGACCATAATCCAATGTTAGGAGACGTACGTTTTGATGATGTGTTCTTGTTTGAACATATTATGCCGTTCCACAACAGAGTCAGGAACAGAGTTCCGAACAGGAACGTTGTTGAACTGGCGGCTTTTCAACAATCGTAATCTCGAGACTTCTATACAGCGCCCAAAAAGCTAAGTCGCGGTAACTATAGCTTATTCACAGGCGCAGCAACAACAACTGCAGCACCACCAGTAACATTAGGCTCAGATGAGCCTGCATTTTGACCACCATCCACGGTGACAGCAGATGTACTAATAGCTGTTGCTTGAAGGAAAGCAGTAAAATACGGGGTGTCTTTGCAAGTACTTTCTCATTTTGAGATTGCTTTTCTTTACTTACCGCATTTTTTTTAGAGCCACTAGGCCGATTAGTGGACCGTATGCCGACCTCCAATTCTGTTCCTGTCTTTCGGCTGAAATTACGGTACCGAGACTCTTAAAATTATACTATGTAATACTGATTTGCAAACTCAAACTGTATTGTGTGGCCTGATAGAATGCATATAATTTTAAAGGTCGAATCCTATGAGACTGCGTGTCTCAAAGCCACTGCCAGCACAAAAATGACAGCATAGCCTACAGCTGTGCACTGGTAACTATAGATGTGCACTGTAGTGTAGGTCACCCGAGGTCAAAAGCGGATCTCTGACAGAATACCACTGTCTGCACGACCTTTACCCCGAAACTGGATGCTCGTAGCGTTGAAGCTGATTATGCTCGAGGCGAGGACCCCGGGCATAAAGGCGCCTTTATCCCGGGATCCTCGCCTGAGGGCGCTGGCTTGTGGAGGAACCTCTGTCCGTTTGTTGCCTGCTGAATCAATCAATCAATCAATCCTTTTATTGAAGCCATTTGAAGTACAAGGAAAATACAACATAAAAGTTTGAACTTTGGCAACAAGAGGAGACCCAAAAGGGATCTTGATCCCGCTTAGCAGGGCCACCTAGTTAACATTTATCGTAATACAAGTATATGGCAGCACAATCAATACTTATAACGGTTACATCGATCAATTTATATGCTCAGCAGGTAAAAGAAACAATGATAGAACTCTTAACTAAAGAACTTAACTATCAGTATACATGGATTCCAACTAAGGTATACAGATCAATTTTCATTAGTTAAAAAGAGATGAAAAAAACAAAACAAAACAAAACACAACACAACACTGTCTGTGCAAATAAATACATAGGCCTAGGCCTAATGCAGTCATGTGAGTGCATCCAAGAGATAGAGTTTCAGTTTTTGTTTAAATTGACGCATAATAGGTAAACCAGTAACTTCAATAGGCAATGAATTCCAGAATATCGGGCCACAGACTTTGATGCTATGCTGCTTAACAGTAGTGTGGACACTACGTTGATGGTACTTGTTGAGCGATCGCGTGTAATGATTGTGTACGTCAGAATTTTTACAAAAACAATTTGTAAAATTCACAGGCAGTAGATTCGATTGAAATCTGAACATGAATAATCCAACTTGCAACTTATTTATGCATTCAAAAGGCAATATTCTCAAACTAAGAAATAACGGCAGAGTTGTAGCTCTAAAGGGTAAATTACATATAGTCCGAATGGCTCGCTTCTGCAGAGTTTTAAGAGTTGTTAAGCGAGTATGATACGTGGAAGCCCATGAGATATTACAATACGATATGTAAGGGTATATTAAGGAGTAGTACAAATTCACAAGTATATATTGCGGTAGAAGGTGCCGAATACGAGAAATTATACCAATATTTTTTACATCTTTTTAGATATGACATTTATATGTTCAATCCATGTTAAGTGCTCATCAATGTGAACACCCAAAAATTTAGTAGAAGATACCCTAGTTATGTTTTGGTTATCAATATTGATATTTAGATTGCAAGTTGGAACACATTTCCTTCGTGAATGAAACAATATGAAATTCGTTTTCATGAGATTTAACGACAGTTTGTTGGCTTTAAACCATTCTCCTACTAGTCTTAATTCGGCATTAATTTTATTAACCAGTACATCAATTGATTTATCTGACATAAACACATTAGTATCATCAGCAAACATAACGAAATGAAGCAATGAAGAGGCGTTTGAGATGTCATTCACATATATCAAAAACAGCAAAGGGCCTAAAACAGAACCCTGTGGTACACCACAGGTAACATCAGATACATAAGAAATATGTCCATTATATGAGACGCATTGCCTTCTATTTCTTAAGTAGTCAGAAAGCCAGTTAATACAAACTCCTCTAATGCCATAATGTTCAAGTTTCTTTATCAGAATGTCATGGTTCACAGTATCAAACGCTTTAGATAAATAAAAAAAAGACACCCATAGAGAAGTGATTGTTGTCCATAGCTTCGGAGATTTTGTCGTGCATTTCTAGTACGGCCATGTAAGTAGAATGACCTGAGCGAAAGCCATGCTGGCCTTTAAATAAGATATTCTTTGATGTTAAGTATGACGTTAGCCTTTTTTCAAAAAATTTAGAAAAGTATGGCAAACTTGATATTGGCCTATAATTACTAAATTATGCGAACCGTTTGGTCATGCCCTGTGAAATATATCTTACACTGCCTCTGCCAACATCAGAAGACTGCCTCCTCAGCTCGAGTTAAAGTAACATGTCTCTCAACAGCTGAAGATGCTACGCTTAAAGCGCTACTCGTGAACAATATTAATGCGATATTTCAAAATTAGGGTACCGACTGGATGATAAATAATTACCCAAAGGTGACAAGGCCGTATTTCTTGCGATTGGTCATAATGGAGTCGTTTGGTGTAGGACTGAGGGTAATAAATTTGAGGGGGTCAAGACGACCCCCTCGGGGGTCGGCCAAAGGCTTTAAGCATGGGGGTCAAAAAAAGAAGCAGGGGGTTTAACCCCCCTGACCCCCTCGGCAAATCGGACCCTGGTCCAGTTAATGTGTATTCGCGTCCTCTTCTTACACCCTAAAACCGTTCTGGTGCTATATCTGATCTAGACTAGAGTTGTCTAATGGCTGAACATATCTTACATTTTGTTTTTATAAAATACTTTCTATCTAATATATCGTGAATGTCCAAATCAATGTAGTCTGCGATGATGTTTCAATTGTGATATTTCCAATGGAGGCCTAAGAACGATTCTGCTCTTCGTCTTCGATTAATTCATTATATAATTATATAAGTCGAAAATTGAATGATACACTAAGAAGATGAGTTGTATACACCAAGACAATTAATATAGCGCATTTTAAGTGCCTCACAATGCCTTGATAATGGTTTCAAAAAAATTGATCGATTGATTGATTGATTGATTGAATGATTGAATGATTGATTGATTGATTGATTGATTGATTGATTGATTGATTGATTGATTGATTGATTGATTGATTGATTGATTGATTGATTGATTGAAAAGAATTATATTCTACAGTTTGGGTTAACGAAACTGGATCGAAAATTAATGTGTTTACTGATCACATAATCGTTTGATTTATTTAATAGAGTTGATGTCAAAATCAAAATCGGCAAAAATTGGGCGATTGACGTTGATTTTACAAACACTTCATGTTAATGCCAATATTAGGAATGATGTTTAAATATTGTTGCAGATTGCTTATCTAGATTGCAACATTGTAATGAATGTAATCAAGTTAAGCAGATTATTGATCCTGATTTTATTTTTTAAATTAAGGCCAGTTCGCAAGTTTTGAATACGACTTACCCACTTCAAAAAGGGAAGTGGTATCAGCGCATTTTTATGAGCACGTTGTATTTAGTGCTGTGCGGAAGATTTGGATAGGTGTGCCTAGAGATATGCGTGGGATCGAAAACGATGAGAACTTTGATGGGATTATTATTGGTATTGAGTAATGTATATATGTATAATATAGATCGGACAGGCCTATAAAAATGTTTTATTCATCATATGCGCCTCTGAGTAGGCCTCTTGACAAGAGGTACAATTAAGACTAGATGTAGAGTTTTCATAACCAGAGACACTAGGCAGAGGAGTGAGACAAGGATGCATGCTATCACCGTTGCTCTTCAATATTTACATAGAAGAACTTATTAGAGAAGCACTTCAGGACATGCAGACGGGATCAAGGTTGAAGGCAGACTGGTTAGGGCGCTGATGTTTGCAGATGACCAGGCAATGATGGCAGGAAGCCAGATATGATTACATAAAATGGATCGATGGATACAATGGATCGATTAAACGGCATATCAATCAAATACGGAATGAACATGAACATGAAAAAGACATATATAATGAGGATAAGTAAAGGAGAAGAAGCTATAGTCGGAATAAATATCGGTGGAGAGGAATGGAGTAAGTAAAAGAATTCTGCTACCTGGGAAGCATGATTACGACAGATGCCAAATGCCGCAAGGAAATTAGAAGAAGAATAGCACTGGGTAAAGAGGAATTCACAAAACGGAAAGAGCTATTGAGAGGAAAAATTAAAAGAAATCTGAAGAAAAGAATCGTAAAGACACTGATTTGGAGTGTGGTGTTGTACGGATCAGAGACATGGACCATGACGAAAGAAGACATCAAGAAACTGGAGCGTTCGAGATGTGGATTTGGAGAAGAATGGAGAAGATCAGCTGGACGGAACATATAACAAACGAAGAAGTGATGGGAAGGATTGGAGAAGAAAGATCCTTGATACATGCAATAAGAGAGAGACAAAGCAAATGGATCGGGGTACACGCTGAGAGGGAATCCCTCCTAAGAAATGTCATCGAGGGAAGAATGGAGGTGAGGAGGACAAGAGGACAGATGCTGCTGTATTGGATTATGAAGGAGGGATACAGAACACTTAAAGAAGAGGCTTGACATCGAGAGGAGTTGTGACGTCGGACGTTTGAACCTTGCCTGAGGAGTGAGGGTAGAGAACCTGCAGAGATATGTATGCGTAGACGGATGCAGATATAGATTAATTGAAATGTAGATATGTAGTTTGTCTGTAATATGCTGCACGTTTCCTTGCACTTTGTATCGTCTGAGAAAGTAGGCCATGGCTGACTGGCCGAGCGAAAACAAAGATCAGACTCGACGGACAAGCTTCGAACGGAGAAGAATACTAGGGCTGAAGTGTGTGTGTACAGCTGGAAAAATCAGGAAGAATGGGCATACATGTAGTCGAACGCAGAATGGCAGGAACAGAAAAGCAGAGAAACTGATTCGAAAATGCGGTCAACTTGGTCAAAGATCTATTACAGAATGATCGTCATCTTATGTTCGTCATAATCATCATTATGATTGTGATTGTAATGATGACGATGATGATGATGATGATGATGATTGTGAACTGAGTTTGGTGTACAGTCTTGCAATGCGAGATATTAGCGTATATATTTAGTGCGCTTACTTTAGTTTCACGTGTATACATATGTATATATGATAGATGTATCACGTTTAGTTGTACTGTCTTAGTGACACGCGCGGCCGGCCGATATCGGCAGCGGCGCGCTATATGTATATAATTAGATTTCGGTTGCGCGCACAGAAGACAGGTGTGTCAAGAGGCGCGAAGAATTATGCTGACTAGAGAAGTTTGAATTCGTGTGTTCTCGGTAGTAGTGTTGCTGACTAGTTGAGTTGTAATTGAATTGAGTTCTGTCTGTTTGTTTCATTTGATAAGAAAAGATATTAAACTGTGTTGGTGATTAATTCAGGCTAGGCTACACAGTAGAAAATAAAGCTACTTATACGTAGAATCAATGTCAAAAGGTGAACATTAAATAGGCGTTCAGTATAAAGAGAACAAGGATTTAATCAGAAGGATTGTCAACGAAAGGATAGGGTTGACATTATTGGTGGCAGCGACGGTGTGGATAAGAACTTACGGTGGATAAGAACTCACGGTGGATAAATACTCACAGTGGAATAAATACTCACGGTGGAATAAATACTCACGGTGGAATAAATACTCACGGTGGAATGGGGTGGATATAAACTCACGGTGGATAAAAATTCTCGTTATCGCCGAAGGAGGTGATAGAAGAATTTAAAACGGTGTTAGAAGAATCTACGACGGTGTTAGAAGAATCTACGCGTTGTTGCTGTGTGACGAGTTTACGATATCAACGACGGTGGAACACGAGAAAACGGTATAAAAATTTCGTTGTTTTCCACGAACAAATACAAAAGAAATCCCGTTTGTTTATCGATTCACACACTAAGAAAAACCGTGACTTCTTTGAAAAGAGAAATCACCAAAGTAAACAAGTAAGATGGAGAAACTAAGTGCTGAAAGACAAGCAGATATTAAGAAGATGTCTACGGAGAGGCTAAAACAGCGTTTGTTGAAAGCCGGTTTTAAAGAAGAACAATTAGAAGGTATGTCACGTGGTGACATGATTCAGGAACTCGCCGAAGTGTGGGTGAAAGAAGAAGTCGAAGAAGGTGCAGTTGGTGGTGCCGTAGAAAAGGCTATTGAAAAACCTACTGTGCCTATGTCTATGGAGATGTTGATGCAGTGGATGATGATGACGAGACAAGAAGAGAAAGAAAGAGAGGAAAGGCGAAGACAAAAAGAGAAAGAGCTGAGACAAGAAGCAGAACGTGTGAGACAAGAAGAACTGCGTCGTCAGAGAGAGAAAGAAGAGAAAGCGGAACTTGCAAGGCAAGAAGAATTGCGCTTGCAAAGAGAGAAAGAAGAGAAAGCGGAACTTGCAAGGCAAGAAGAATTGCGCTTGCAGAGAGAGAAAGAAGAAAAAGCGGAACGTGCAAGGCAAGAGGAATTGCGCCTGCAGAGAGAGAGAGAGAGAGACAGAGAGAGAGAGAGAGAGAGAGAGAGAGAGAGAGAGAGAGAGAGAGAGAGAGAGAGAGAGAGAGAGAGAGAGAAGATAAAGCAGAACAAGTGCGTAAGGCAGAACTGGAATTGCAAAAGCATCAGTTTGAGATTCAGTTAGAACAGTTGAAAAGAGATAGGGAAGATGCTGAAAGAAGAAGACTAGAGCAGATGATTGAATTTGAAAGAGCTAGAAAAAGTGATGAAGAGGTTCGTCAGCAACAGATTGAAGCAAAGAAAATGCGTGAAGAAGAAAAAGAAAAGGCGCGAACGTTAGAGTTGGAACGCGCAGAACAGATAAGACAAGAAGAACTCAAATTTCAGAAAGAAAGTTTGGAAAAGGCAGAAACAGAAAGACAAGAACGTCTGAAACTGGAAAAATCAAAATTGACATTGAAAGAAACGCAAATGAGAGACGAACGGGAAGCAGAAAGAAGGAAACAGCAAGAAAGTGAAACTTTGGTGTCAAAAATTAAGAAAATAGGTGATGCAATGAAGCATGTATTGCCTCAAATGCCAACTGATATGATGGAGGTGCCATTATATTTTGAAACAGTCGAGAACGCGTTTCGTAGTTTTGCTGTGGAAAAGCCGTTTTGGGTGAAATTATTACTACCATTGATGACGCCGAAAGCTCGAACCGTTCTGAATAGATTGTCATTCGATGATCTAGACAATTATGACAGAGTCAAGCAGCACTTATTAAAAGAACTTAAATTGACCTCGAGAGAATACAGAGCTAGATTTGTGGATGCTAAGAAGACAACAGAAGAGACTTATACGATGTTTACGGCAAGGCTGAAGAACTTGCTAAACTATTACGTGAGAAGTCGAAACGTGAACAGAGAGTATGATACGCTCTTTGATTTGCTGGTAGTGGATAAGCTAAAAGAATGTTTACCGCCAGGTCCACTACAGTTTGTATTGTCGAAGGAAGGAACTGACTGTCTCCAAGCTAGTGCAGTGGCAGACCTAGCAGACATTCATGTAAACAATCGAATTGGGTTTGCGTTCCCAAATATACACAGTTATCCTTCCCAACGTTCCGTAAACCAAAGCCAGAGTGGAAAGTGGAAAAGTAATCCAGAAACAGGAAATCAGTTCAAAGGTAAAGAAGTCAAGGCTAGTGTCCCTGTACCCAATGAGAACAGAGAAGTGACGTTTGGTCGTCAGGGATTTAACAAATCGTCAGCGCCGTTTGCCAAGAGGGAAGGCAACACATCGTTTACGCAGTATAAGAAATATGAAGGAAATGAACAACGAGGCATGGTTGTGAAGCGTTGTCACAACTGTGGTTCAGACAAACATTTGGTTAAATTTTGTCCAGTTCCAGTGGCAGCAGCTAGTTCTAGCAGAAATCAAGAACGCACAAGGGTGAATTTGATTCAAGTGGTTTTTTAGTGATACAGATAATCAAACCGCGAGTCAAGAAAACCAAGAGACTGAAGTAAAGTCAGTAATGAAATGTGGTATTCAAAAAGAAATTCTATTGGATGCTGGAATTCAGAGAGAAGTCATAGGAAAAGATGACAATTGAATATTGAAGAAATCGTTCTTGCAATATGTCGAGGTCGAAATTCGTGGAGTAGACGGTAAAGAGCCAGTGAAAGTCAAAGCACTGAGCGACTCGGGTGCAGAAATTCCGGTGATTAGTGAAGAATTACTGGAAGGCATGAAGGTGGAACAAATTGGAAAAGTGAACTTGCAATGTGTGGCAGGAGATGCCATTCCTGCGAAATTGGTGAAGGTCGATGTTAGATTGTGTGGTAGTGACATGGAAGAAGAGGGATTTCCGCGCAAAATCCAGTGTTCACTTACACCTTATGTCACCTTGATGTGTGCTAGTATTGCAAAGATGGGCAGTACAGAAAGATTCTTGTTACATCCAGAGATAATTGCCGAATTAAAAGCCGTACCACAGATGAAGGTAAAAACGATACAAGGAGATGTGAGTGTACGAGCAAATGTAATGACGAGAGCGCAGAGTCGGAAACAGGAAATGGTAGATGTTGATGAGAAGAGTGAAACTGAAAGTTCAAGTGATGAGGAAAACGAAAGTAATGAGCAACGAAGCTTATCGCGAGATGGTGTAACATCAGAGATGAACGAGCAAGAGATGGTTGCATGCGAGAATGGCACATTAAATGAAACGGAAGAAGACAATGAATGTGATGTGGGGATAGGAGACTTGTATAAAGATGAAGAGATGGACGAAGAACAAAAGGTGCAGATTGCCGATTCGAAGAAGTTCGAAGAGCAACAGAGAAAGGATGAATCGTTGAAGCCGTGGTGGAAGTTAGCACAAGAGAAAGAATCTGAATTCTGTGTGATCAACGGTTTATTGCATAAGAAATATCAGATATTAGACCAGACGATATATCAACTAGTGTTACCAAAAGAGAGACGAATTAAAGTGATGGAGTTGGCACATGAATCAGTGTTTGGAGGACATCTAGGAGAAGAGAAAACAAGAGAACGAATAAAATTATCTTTTGTGTGGCCAAAGATGAGAAGAGACATTGTGAAATTTTGTGAGTCTTGCGAGAAATGTCAACTAAAGGCAAGGAGTCTGGTGATGGATAGAGTGCCTATCACTCCGGTCTCAAGAGAAGAGGTCGTCTTTAGGAGAGTGACAATGGACCTAATAGACAACCCGAGGAAATGGCACAAGATAATTCCTTTCCGCGAAAAGTATTTGAACGAACTCAAAGAAAATACGGAGAAAGCATTATTGTTTGCAGAATCTTACTCTCAAGAAAAGCAATTACAATACACAAATCAGTATAACAAGAGAGCAAGGCACAAAGGAATTTGCAGCATATCGAATTCCTTTGATTTATCGAGCAGAAGTGGAACGTCAGATCAAAGAATTGTTAAAAACAAACATTATCAAACCATTCAATTTGTATTGCGATAGTAGTGACTTTGCAGTTGGGGCTGTTTTAACACAAATGGACGACAAGGGAATAGAACGCCCTGTGTCATTTATCAGTCAGAAATTAACTGATACCCAGAAGAGATGGGCTACTGTGGAAAAGGAAGCCTATGCTATTGTTTGGGCTTTAAACAAGTTAAAAGAAATTATAATTGGATCTAAAATTTTCATTTTTACAGATCACAATCCTCTGACATATTTGACTGAGTCAATGTCTAAGTCTGCTAAACTTGTGCGTTGGGCGTTAGCCTTACAAACTTTTGATGTTGAGGTGAAGTACAAGAAGGGCAGATTGAATGTTATTGCTGATTGTTTGTCAAGACTATAAGTAATCGTAAGACTGTTTATTGATTAGTTAGATATATATATATATATATATGTTTCATGTATTTTGGTAATTTCGCAAATTATGAAATTTAATTTGCTCAATTCCAGAAAAAGGAAGGAGGTAATGTGAACTGAGTTTGGTGTACAGTCTTGCAATGCGAGATATTAGCGTATATATTTAGTGCGCTTACTTTAGTTTCACGTGTATATGTATATATGATAGATGTATCACGTTTAGTTGTACTGTCTTTAGTGACACGCGCGGCCGGCCGATATCGGCAGCGGCGCGCTATATGTATATAATTAGATTTCGGTTGCGCGCACAGAAGACAGGTGTGTCAAGAGGCGCGAAGAATTATGCTGACTAGAGAAGTTTGAATTCGTGTGTTCTCGGTAGTAGTGTTGCTGACTAGTTGAGTTGTAATTGAATTGAGTTCTGTCTGTTTGTTTCATTTGATAAGAAAAGATATTAAACTGTGTTGGTGATTAATTCAGGCTAGGCTACACAGTAGAAAATAAAGCTACTTATACGTAGAATCAATGTCACAAGGTGAACATTAAATAGGCGTTCAGTATAAAGAGAACAAGGATTTAATCAGAAGGATTGTCAACGAAAGGATAGTGTTGACATGATGATGATGATGATGATGATGATGATGATGATGATGATGATGATGATGATGATGATGAAGATGATGATGATGATGATGATGATGATGACAATAATAATAATAATAATAATAATAATAATAATAATAATAATAATAATAATAATAATAATAATAATAATAATAATGCTGATAAAAATAATAATAATAATAATAATAATAATCAACATTATCATCCTCATCATATTCATTGTCACAAACATTTTTATTCATGAACTTCTTCCTCATTATTGTTTTTGGTTGTGTTTCTTGTCGTTATTTTTTGTTGATTTGTTGTTACGACAACTTTTAGAAGAAAGCCAAGGGCCAGGAACTTGTTGATAAAGTGTGCGAACACTTGAATCTGTTGGAAAAAGATTACTTTTCGTGTTCATATCGAGAGAATGACATCAAGGTAAATTATTAACTTACGCGTATTTTATGCCCATCTTGTAGTCTGCGCTGGGCGGAGCTTTTGACAGAGGTATAAATAAATTTGGGTGATTGACTGAATTATGTGAGCTCTATATTCTATGTATAGGCCTAATGGACGTGTTTGTAAAGCCTTTGTAATGAATAATGTGTGATTTGCAAATAATTAAACGCGTTTGAACCAGTTTGAAAGGTACTGATTGGCCTACAGGCTCATACAGCGATTTCAGATGTGCATTATTTAAAGATTCATTCATTCATTCATTCGAGTATTTATATAGCACCTGTTCTAGGGGGTCGCTACTCAGAGGTGCAATAAAGATGCTGAGGTGTTAGTTGTGTAGGAGATAATGAGATATTAGACTTCAAGACATTTGACGCAATTCTTTTTATTTTAAAGTAAAATGTGTTTTGTGAACTTTGTTTAATGAAACGGAAAAAAAGACACGCGTGAAGAAAACTTATCCAACTGAACATGCATTTAAACAGAGGTCGCGTACTACCACTGAGAAGGTATTTATAAGCAGAACTAAGGCAGACACAGCACAATTATGAGGGAATAGATTAAGCCATGAGAGACAAGAATCTAAACGTTCAAACGAGGGTTGAATCGCATATAAGACAGAGGAATCACAATTACATTATATTTTAACAATTTAGCCTACAGTAGGCCTATCTAATGATAGACACTAATTTTCAATACACAAAACTTGACGTAGACTTAACCCGAATTAAATGTTTCCACAATGTACAGAGATAGGTCCCTACACAGATATTTGTTTCTAATTTCACTTTATTTCGCGGCAAGGTTAGCAAATCTGATTCTGAGGCGCTATAGATAGTTACCAATGTATATCAGTGTCAACGTATTCTTCGATCGAGTTTCGAATTCGGGCTCCAAGGTGGGAAACAATCTTGATCAGTTCGGCCCAGGGGTGGAAAAAACCAAAAAAAATTCAAAATGAAAAGTTGGTTTTTTGGTTTTTTGTGGTTTTTTATGGTTTTTTTTGGTTTTAAGATGTTCGGATTGATAAACATAAAATTATTGACAGTAGACTTTTATTAGTTAAAGTAATCAAAATTAAAGTTATAGTTCCGGGTTTTTGTCTGAAGGATGAAATTTTGAAACTGTTCAAGTTAATCACGTGTATCTGCATCAATCTCAGACTGTTCAGATTCATCATCGCTTGGCTCAAAATGAACACTAGTAGCACCATCAGTGAGTGCATAATTCGACTTGATGAAGACAAGCTTCTCAACAGAATCCCTACTCAGAGAGTTTCTCAGTTTCGAATGAATAAAGCCGAAATTATATTAAATTGAATTCAGTATTATGAAAACATGAAATGGTTGAAATTACTATTAATCACGTAGAGTAGACCGTATTATGACGACATCAACAAAGACGATATATCATTATAAGAAGGGTTCACTTATAAATCAATGTTATTGAAATAACTTCTAAAAAGATTTTAAAAATATTTTTAAAAAAAAAACAAAAAACCAAAGTTTTCTGGTTTTTTTTGGTTTTTTAAAAAAACCAAAAAAACCAAAAACCAAAAAAAACAACTTTTTCCACCTCTGGTTCGGCCGTATACAGGATGCAAAGAAACATCTCGAAAACGTAGTCTTGCGGAACATCAAATTTAACAGGTGTCCAAACTGAGTTGTCTAAGTTGTCACCTTAATTGTCCGCCCAACAAGAAAAAGTGAGGTCAATTCAAAGGCTGACTCACAACTAAGTCTGCTAAGTCTGGTATCCACCGCATCAACAGCCGCTCTCACGACTGGAAACATGACACGTCGACGGCATCAGAGACATCAGAGATACCATAATCTCAGAAGAACTGTCTCCACCGAACGTCACCTCATCACTAAAATTTGCGAATCGCTCCATAGCCATAGCTGTCCCACCCATCTGGAACAAACTTCCACCAGTACTGCGAGAAATTTCAGATCCATCCTACGAACTCCACAAAACCTCACCACTTGCTATATCTCCACAGGTCTTTCACTCAAAACTGAAAACACTGCTCTTTCACAAATCCTATCCCGATTCCTCCTCCTCTGTCTACCCCCCTCGCCGTCTAAACCCTAAACAGTATACCCACCTTAGCCGTCTTTCTGTCTTCCTGACTGACTCCTTTGGATCTTGACCTGGAACCGATTCGACCCTACCCCGCCTGTCGATTTTGATTTGTCTAAGCGCCTGTGAATAAGCTGGTTCCCGCGACTTCGCTTTTTGGGCGCTGTAGAAATCCGGAGATTACGATTACGATTACGAATGATTTATTCTAAAGCCGGATAATATAATAGCTTTGGCATTAGGTTGCATGATTCCAAATACCACAACATCTGCTGTACAACTATATATATACTTTCTCGATTACTTTAGGCTATATAGAAAGTTAGAAACGAAAGGTTCGATATTGGCCGGTAGTTGTCATGGCAAATCAGCCGAAATAGCCACATATATCGCAATACATGTTAGAGACACTACACTGGTTTCCTGTTCCTGATCGAATTTATTTCAAGATCACGTGCTTCAGTCGTTGGATCTGCCCCGGTATACACCAGGAAACTCTGTGTTCCAGTTTTTTCAAGTCAACCCGCTCGCAAATCGTTGAGCTCTGCAAGATGTGGAGATATGCAGTCTCCGCAATTCCGCATTGCAACTCAAACCCATTGTGCCTTCTCATATACTGGACCATCCTTCCTTCTGCTGGGTCAGTCTTCCATTGCAGTTACGTTCTGTTGCATTCGGCCAATTGCAGCAAACATTCTCAACCTGTCTTCAAATGTACTTGTTTAGATCCGCAACTTCAAAAGTCCACTGTACGCTGCAAGACGACTAGGTGCAAATGCTTCAAAGGGAAAGTCATGTGCAACAGTCGATGTCAAACTTCGATTTTGTTGGTCATTTTCCTTTCAGGCAATCTGCCAAATTTTCATCCTCAGATTTAAGAGATTTTGTAAAGTGCCTGAGTGAATTAGGGATTTTACAAATTGCCTAAAAATTTCAGGCATTTTACAAAATCTTTGATTTTACAAATTGCCTGTAACATATATAACAAAGAGCTGGCTGCCTTTACGGTTAAACCCGCTGACTATGTCACAGCTGACTAGTATGCCGATGGTTGACGCCAGCAACCCGAAAGGTGTTTTAAGTGATGAGCAAATAAGCTCGGAGTGTGAAGAGGACGTTGACTCCGACGGTGAGGTGGTGGACTTTGTTCAACGTATAACAGTCACCGCTAAGCTCGCGAGCAGTCTCTGAACCTCAGCGTTGACCTGAGTCATCTGGTAGCTGAACTTTGGGATGGTAATCGTCTTCCACGTCTTTTTTCTCTGCCGCACTGCTAACCACCAGAAGCTGCAGAATTTTGGCAGGTTTATTCTGATCCCTGTAGTATCGCACGACGCCCTCACCACTGATCAAACCACTCACACCTCTCCTATCTCTCTAAGCTCCTTGAAAGATGCATCTCCCTCCAACTGGTCCACTACCTTGCTTCCAATTCCATTATTCCATCTTCAGTCTAGGTTTATAGAATTCCACTGAGTGGCGCTTTATAAATTTTTGATTACAATTACGATGATAGTCAGATGGTAGGCCTATTTTTTGCTTTTCCGTTAAAGTGCCTGAGTGAATTAGGGATTTTACAAATTGCCTAAACATTTCAGGCATTTTACAAAGTCCCTGATTTTACAACTTGCCTGCAACATATATACAACTTCTTCCCCAGCGTGTCCCTCTAGTAGTCGAGTCTCCGCAAAATCCCGTCACAACTTGCGTCACATACATGTATCTGTGTCGCAGGTTGGCACATCAGCGTATACGCATCTGGATTATGGACCAGAATGTCACACAGTTAAACCTCTGTTTGTGAGACTACCACTATACCGTACGTCTCAATGTTTCATGATCTTCAGACACACTATATTACCACTGATCGCAGCTCTGGTGATGAGCACGGAATTTACTGTAATCTGAACTGCAAGATACTCTAAAGCGCTACTCTAAAGCTAAGTGCAGGGCACCAGATTATTCACGAGCGCTGATCCGAATTCGGTTACCAGATAGGCCAGAAAGAGGAGAATGAGGAGCTGCTAAGGCGGGTTTCGTTGAGGGCGAGGAGGCTTGGAAGGCGGAGGATTGGCTGGATAAGTATAGGCATTCTTGAAGAGGAGATACTTCGAATTGGAGTGGAATGCCTGCGGGGTGATAAGTATACAGGAACCTAAGGCGAGGTGAGCAGCGGTAATGTCATGATGATGGACGACGAAAACAACAGTTTTAGTTTTCTCATCATTCTCATCGTCATCCTCATCCTTGTCAACACCAATAGATCATTTCCATTAATAGATATGTTGTACAGTTAGCGGTAATTATTTTGTCTTTGTGTGTTTTTACAGTTCTGGTTGAATAACAATAAACGAATATCGAAGCAGATCAAAAGTAGGATTCTGATCCGTCATATGATTAATCATTGTATTTGTAACAGCTGCAGAGTTTCAAGACGTCATGTATTGTTCGTAACACAACGAACCTGCTACTTCCTGTTTAACAATGAAATTAGTTCTCAGATTCAAGGCAAAGCGTCCAGTGCTGCAACGTTCCTAGGTGCTTAGTTTTTTCTCAGTGAGCGACATGAGCGATAGCACTTTGACATAGTTATTTGAGTGTGGCACGGTGGCCGACTGGTTCGAGCGGTTGACCTGTAACGCCGAGAGTACGGGTTCGACCCTCGTCCGGGGTGGTTTAACTGTGTAGGGACCTTGAGCAAGTTCCTCGCGCACAATTGCTCTGCAATATAATTGCTTCTGCGCCGCCGAGGCGTGTGCACTTCTGAGCTTGGGGCCACCTTAGGAAGAAGGGCGATATCAAAGGCAGTTGTATTGTATTGTATATTATTTACAGCATCAGAGTTGAAAGCTACAGGCATTTGATAGATTGTTACTTACATTTCACGTCTAATTGCATGTCTAATTATTTTGTACCCATTTTAACATTGCAGACGAACCGTATATGTTTACATTCGAAGTTAAGTTTTATCCTCCCGACCCGGCTTCGTTACAGGAAGATATTACAAGGTAAATTACTTTGAATCACATATATAATCAACATCAAAATGTGATGCAAAACTACGGCGACTTCATGGCATACGTATGAGAGCTGCTAGAAGCTGTCTAGTTATATAAGCCTACATACGCTATACAAATATCTTAATGGTTCCCTTTTTTAATGTAGGCCTATGAATATTAGACATACTGTGTGATTTGTTGAGTTAGCACTGATTATAATCAAGTGTTATATTAAACGAATGAAATTGAACTCAAGTATCTAAAGTCACACAAGATCTACACAGCCTGAGAATAGCAGCGCAGGATCGGGGATTGTGGGAGCAAGTGATGACCCGTGCATTGGACACCTACGGGCCATGAATCGCGAGACGTAGCAAGACAATACAAGCCATAGCAAGACAATTTACCGCAAGACAATTCATCGCAAGACAATTCGTCACAAGACAATTCCTCGCAAGAGGATAAGTATATATAGCAAGACAATTCATTGCAAGACAATTCGTCAAAAGACAACTCATTGCAGGGCAATTCGCGCGAAGAAACAGAAAAGTGGTTAACATATTTACAAAAGTGAAAGTAGAAGTTTTCACGAAGACATCCCACTTTTAAGGCAATAGTCCAGTTTTATAAATATGTATATATATATATGTACATATTTATAAACATATATACATATTTATAAAACTGGACTATTGCCTTAAAAGTGGGATGTCTTCGTGAAAACTTAGTCCAGTTTTATAAATATGTATATATATATATATACATATTTATAAACATATATACATATTTATGAAACTGGACTATTGCCTTAAAAGTGGGATGTCTTCGTGTAAACTTCCACTTTCATGTTTGTAAATATGTTATATATATATATATATATATATATATATATATATATATATATATATATATATATATATATATATATATATATATATATATATATATATATATATATATATATATGGGTATGGGTATGGGTATGGGTATGGGTGTGTGTGTACGTATGAATTTTGTGACCAGAGCCAAATAATTATGGTATAATGCTGAGTTTCATAGTCTCTCCATGGTCACAAGTCGTAAACATTCATCCAGATTTCGACATATCTTCTTTTTCTTGGAGGTGCTTCACCGAAAAGAACTTTCCATCTGCCTATGAGTTTACTAATTAGAATCTGTTGCTTCGGTAATTTCACAAAGTCTAGAGCCGTAGCAACAAAGAACGTGGCCCCCTCCGATCGTTGGATTCCAGCGCAAAATACGTTGACAACTTGGGAATTTTCTCAAGTTCCTTCTCGGCATCTTTTGCTGCCTTTCGTTTACTAGCTCCGCTCTTATACGTTCTCTTAGACATCACAAAGCACGCTTCTGCGTTGGAAACGAATCGTTTCAAACGATAAAAAATTAAACAACGAAATTACTAACATTTATCCGCCGACCGCCATTATGAACGGATACACACATATATAGGCCTATACACGGATATATATATATATACACACATTCTTTGAATGTGTCCAACTAAAATTCGACCGACAGACAACAGACTGATGTAGGCTGTAGCCAACAGACAACTGAAGTCTGATGACGTAGCCAATAGCATTATGTGATATATCAAAACAGTATCATAATTCAAGCCGTTCACGGTTATTTTTGCCATTTTAGGGGCCCCGACCCGTCCTTGGGGCCCCTTCCGGTCGGAAGGTACGGGGGGCGGTCGGTATACGCCTCTGTTCACAACTACTTTTTTGACTGTGGGTTCGCTATTTGAACGGAACGCGCAGAAGCACTGAGCCACGGTTTGACCGTGTTGTTTTTCCGAGGAATAGGGTTGTATACTGCAGAACAGGATCCAAAATTCCACGTTGCCTTTTTTGTTGACGTTTGTCGCCAAAGAAAGTCGTTTCAAGTTGGCAGGCTAGGGTTGCACTTCAGGAAAAGCATTCAGATTTGTAAGTTCTTCATAAGCTCTAGTCTTATCATAATTCGGGACATAGGCAAAGCTAAAGTGACAAAGATCCATCGCTATTATACAACTAGCATATCCATATTCCTGCACTTTGCGTCGGACACAGAATTCAGAATGTAAGTGGTAGCCACAAATTTGTGATTGTAATTTCGACGAAAAGGTGTTCATTGATTCCTTTTCGTGACATAGGCCTACAATTCGGTTTCAATGCGCATAGCTTAAGCGGAAATGTTCGGTAAATGGCTTCTGATTTATTCACAGAAGCGCATAAATGCATGAAAATAATAGTGATGTCATCGCGAAATCTGTGAATCGTGGGAAGTTGCTCGAAATGTTATAGTTATTTATTCCGGATATTTCTATAGCGCCTCTCGAAGTCAACTACTACTCAGAGGCGCTCCCGACTACAGTTGATACTGTGCCGGAATTTTCACGCCGAAGCGCCACGAGCAAATGCGAGTGAAGGACTTGCCCAAGGTCCGTACGCAGTGGCTAGAGTTGGATTCGAACCTGCAACCCTCCGGTCACAAGGCGCCGAACTTACCACTGAGCCACCACGCCCCACAACTGAGTTATAGGTTTACCTTAAACTCACATCAGCAAACCAAACACGGCAGCTGTTAAACAAATTCAAATCGGTATCGCAGCCAACAAAAGAAACTCATCCTGACGTCGTGAAATGGAAATTCCAATAATAGAAAGAGTTCCCACAAAACACGCCATAAGCAGGAAAAGGTATCAAGCGGTAGCGTCGAATGTTACGCTTGACTGAGTCGCACATGCAAAGTTACCATTGTGGTTTGGGTTGTAACCCTGTATGTTTCATTTGTCTTCTCTGCGCGCTACTTAACACTAGAACGAACTATTCTTAGTTCAACGTGGCTTCATGATGCTGCTTGCGAATGTTCTGACTAATCTTTGACTAAACTTCCACTATAGTCGCCTAGTGTGACAGCGACGTTTGCCTAGACGATCACTACATCTGCAGAGTTGTACTTTAAGTAGTCCTTTCGCACTGACACGCAGATCTATTGCGTACAAAACATAGGCCCAGTTCTTTTCTTTTTTGACTGTAGGAATTCAAAAGGCAAATAAGAAGGTAGAAAACCATCAGTGTAAAAAAACTAATTAAAGTGTCTAACCTCTTAACACAAGAAATCGAATTGAAACGATATTGAAACCATTGCAGAACAAATAACTGATTAAACGGAAACTTGTTGTACAAAGAACTCACACTTGTTGCAATGTCTCCATGATTGTTAGCCTGTAACATATTGCAGCACAGCATAATTTAATTGCTGTGTGACGAAATTTCTTACGACGAAAATGTCCTGCGACGAATATTCTGTACTTATTTTTCACAGGGACGAATTGTCCCTGCGAAGAACTGTCGGAGCCGAATTTTGCTAGAGCTAAGAGCAATTGAGAATGCCGTACAAATATGTAGAATTACAACATTTCAATCCAAGTAGTTTTCTTCCACCCAGGGAACCGCTATGCAGTCTTGTTGTCCTCGAAACCAAGGTCTTGGTCTCGAGTGCACTCGAGTTCGTTTTCAAAAGTCTTGGTCTTGGTCTTGGTCTTGGTCTTGGTCTTGAGACCAGAAGTCTTGGTCTTGATCCTGGTCTTGAGGTTCAAGTCTTGGTCTTGGTCTTGAGGTTCAAAGTCTTGGTCTTGGTCTTGAGGTTCAAAGTCTTGGTCTTGGTCTTGCAAGACCAAGATCAAGACTTTTGTCAATATGAGCAGTCATTTAACAAAACGTAAGAATTTTACAAATGTATCCAATAATTACTAATGCAATTGCTTTAGTATTTACACGTTGTGAATGAGACTTTACTGTTGTTTGGGACAATTATTTTGACTTCCCTTTATTTACTATGGGACGATTTTAAAAAACTCACGATTTGTACATTTAGATCCAGTGCTTGAAAAGCTGCTGTGTGTGCCAGCGATTTCAGCGACTGTAGAACGTATTTTTCACATGTCGGAATTTTTATGAGACCCCGCAGGGCACGTCTTGGTCAGAAAATTCTGAGCGAATTGGTTTTTATAAATGCAACAGGCATTTGGTATAACATTTCACATGAAGTACTTTTGTAAACACGAATTCTGAATTCTCTGCAGTCTGCATTTAGAGTTGTTTTGCTTGAATAAAATAAGACTCATGTTTTCATTAAAATAGCGAGTAGTCCGACTTGACAAATTTTTAGTAAGGAATGGAAGTCTGGATATGATTGTGATTTTTGGGTTCCTGGTCTCGGTCTTGGGGTTCAAGGTCTTGGTCTTGGTCTTGAGGTTTGAAGTCTTGGTCTTGAGGGTCAAAGTCTTGGTCTTGGTCTTGGTCTTGAGGGTCAAAGTCTTGGTCTTGGTCTTGAGGCTCAAAATCTTGGTCTTGGTCTTAGTCTTGAGGTTTAAGGTCTTGACAACAAGACTGCCGTTATAGCCACGTCTGGCTCCTTAATTGTAGAACTGTTTATCAGCTAATTTGTTCTTTCCAATTTTGCTGGATCTAGAAGAACCTCGGGTTTTAAGAAAAATTCTGGACGAAATAAAAATCCATCGAAATAAAAAACATTACAAGTTCTGGCAGGGCATATGTCCCACGGAAGACAACGGCAATTAAGCGCTGAATTGCAGTTCCAAGACTTTGGAAGAGGTGCCTAGTTTCTTTATGGTCTTCAGAAAACCGAGTTAGGCAACGTCCAAAGCCCGTAATGAAATCGATCAATTGGCTGTTGTTGTTATTCGCCCGTGAAGTTAGCTCCGTCCATAGGCGTAATTTGTGGGGGGTACGAGGGGTACCCGTAACCCCCACTTTTTGACTGGGGTACCGTACCACCCACTGTTTAAACAATGCCAATCAATATTTTAGTATTGAGCCTTTCCAGAGATCGCAGTTTCCGCCTTGCTTCGTGTATGTACGAAATTGGTACCCTTCACTTTTTAGACCAAAGTTACGCGCTAGCTCCATCTCGGATAATTACAGTCTTGTTGTCCTCGAGACCAAGGTCTTGGTCTCGAGTGCACTCGAGTTCGTTTTTAAAGTCTTGGTCTTGGTCTTGGTCTTGAGGTTCAAGGTCTTGGTCTTGGTCTTGGTCTTGAGGTTCAAGGTCTTGGTATTGGTCTTGGTCTTGAGGTTCAAAGTCTTGGTCTTGGTTTTGCAAGACCAAGACCAAGACTTTTGACAATATAGAGTCATTTAGCAAAACATAAGGATTTTAATAATAATTTATCCAATAATTACTAATTCAATTGCTTTAGTATTTACACAGTCAATACTAAAGGCTTTACTTTTGCTTTTGACATTGATTTTGACTTCCGGTTATTTACCATGGAATGATTTCAAAATAAACTCACAATTTGTACATTTACATCAAGTGCTTGAAAAGCTGCTCTGTGTGCCAGTGAATTCAGCACTGTAGAACGTATTTTTCACATGGCAGAATTTTTATGAGGCCCCACAGGTCACGTCTTGGTCAGAAAATTTTAACCGAATTGGTTTTTATAAAATGCCACAGGCATATGGAATAAGATTTCGTACGAAGGGCTTTTGTAAATACGAATTCGGAATTCTCTGCAGTCTGCATTTGGAGTTGTTTGGTTTGAATAAAATAAAGGATTTATGTTTTAATTAAAAAAGCGAGTAGTCTGACTTGACAATTTTTTTTAGTAAGGAATAGAAATCTGGATATATGGTTGTGATTTTTGGGTATTATTCTCGGTTTTGGTCTTGAGTTTCAAAGTCTTGGTCTTGGTCTTGGTCTTGGTCTTGAGGTTCAAAGTCTTGGTCTTGGTCTTGGTCTTGAGGTTCAAGGTCTTGGTCTTGGTCTTGGTCTTGAGGTTCAAGGTCTTGGTCTTGGTCTTGAGGTTCAAGGTCTTGGTCTTGGTCTTGAGGTTTAAGGTCTTGACAACAAGACTGGATAATTACAATAATAAGCGGAACCTTTGAATCATCAGAAAACAAAATCTGCACAAAACAAGACAACGCTTTATTAATACGCTTAAGACGTCTGAAAACATTTACAAACTGTTATTCTCATAACTGATGTTATACACTGTTACATTCAGGTATCAACTGTGTCTCCAAATAAGAAGAGACATCTTAACGGGAAAGTAAGTAGGCCTGCATTCACTGTGTTTATGGTGTCATTTATATATGTAGTATCTACGATTATTAATTATTGTTAATTATTAACTCTGTCACGCCGATGTTTTCGCAGAGACATCAACCGCCCTATACTATGACAGTGAAGCAGCCTATCGTGGATAAGCAATTTGATGATCCAGAAAAACATGTAATGCAACAAAAAGTAACTAAAAAAGATTTTATTAAGTCACATCTCAAATAGTTGGCATCAAACAGACTTGATATTGCTTCACAACTTGTGTCCACCGCCAGTACCCACACATGCTCTGAGTCTCTTTGTAAAGTTTTGATGGCTATAACATTCGCCGTAGCGGACATTAAACCGAGCAAAACCTCCTAAAGATAATGAAATTTTTATACAGTGTCATATCCGTAGAAGGCGCAATAGAAGGACTGTATTGTGCAAACTAGTACACCAAAGGTTGAACAGAAAGTCTAGCTATAATAATTTTGTTGATAGGTTTAAGAGGTAAATCTTCCCATATCAACTCCAATGCGACCTTCAATTCTCTTATCGTTTTTGACTTTGGTATTTCTCCAGCATAGCTCCCCATACGTGATAATCCAGGAGGTTCAAATCCAAAGAGTTTTGGGACCATTGGTCCTTCTCAATGGAACCAGAGCAACTGACATTGGTCCTTCTCAATGGAACCAGAGCAACTGACATTGGTCCTTCTCAATGGAACCAGAGCAACTGACATTGGTCCTTCTCAATGGAACCACAGCAACTGACATTGGTCCTTCTCAATGGAACCAGAGCAACTGACATTGGTCCTTCTCAATGGAACCAGAGCAACTGACATTGGTCCTTCTCAATGGAACCAGAGCAACTGACATTGGTCCTTCTCAATGGAACCAGAGCAACTGACATTGGTCCTTCTCAATGGAACCAGAGCAACTGACATTGGTCCTTCTCAATCGAACCAGAGCAACTTACATTGGTCCTTCTCAATCGAACCAGAGCAACTGACATTGGTCCTTCTCAATGGAACCAGGGCAACTGACATTGAGCCAATCTTGCGTGAGACGAGCAGTATGCGCTGGTGCGCCGTCTTGCTGAAAGATGAATCCAGCTGGCAATCAGAAATTAATTCTGGAAGCAGGCGAGAAACGAAATATGCAGCATTCACCTTCGCCTTTTCAACAATAAAATGCAGTCGACCTTTGCCACCAAAACAAATACCAGCCGACACCACAACATGTGAAGCGAACTTCTCGCGCTCAACGATCAAGCGATCAAGTCTTGCTAAATGATGTCACAGTGACGTGCAGTTACGCTGGTGCCCCGTTTCTTTTCTAAATAATAATAATAATAATAATAATAATAATAATAATAATAATAATAATAATAATAATAATAATAATAATAATAATAATAATAATAATAATAATAATAATAATAATAATGGGCTGTCATGCTCACTGGGGTTCGGCCGACAAGCTCGGCACAGCAACATCAACGACCTCATCTACCGCAGCCTCAACAGAGCCGGCATCCCGGCAGTCAAGGAGCCGTCCGGCCTATCCAGGTCGGATGGAAAGAGACCGGATGGCCAGACCCTAATACCGTGGAGCGGCGGGCTGTCCTTATTGTGGGACGCGACGGTGGTAGACACGGTGGCTGCCTCTTACATCACAGCAACGGCGGCCACGGCAGGAGGGGCGGCGGAGGTGGCTGCTGCGAGAAAGTACATCAAATACTCTGAGCTACAGAAGCGATACATCTTCATACCTGTAGCGGTGGAAACCTTCGGTCCCCTCAACAGAGAAGGCCTTGCCTTTCTATCTGAACTTGGTCGCCGGCTGTCGAAAACCACCGATGACTCCCGCGAATCAAACTTCCTATTCAAGAGTCTTTCAGTGATGGTGCAGCGCTTCAACGCAGTGGCCTTCCAAGGCGCTATGTCAAAGCTGCCCGGAGCCAAAGAACAACAAACCCGTCTTTATACATCGCCTTCTTAACGGAGGTAGCGGCGGGAAACTCGTTTTGAGAGTGAACAGAACCTAGACATGAATTCTCGGATTATAATAATAATAATAATAATAATAATAATAATAATAATAATAATAATAATAATAATAATAATAATAATAATAATAATAATAATAATAATAATTACATTTAGTGATTTAAAAATTCTTACTTTTGGGCGAAATATTACCAATTATTTTAGATGTGACTAAATAAAATCGTTTTTTGTTATTTTTTGTTGCGTTACATGTGTTTGGATCATCAAAAAACAGTGGGTGGACTCAGTAAAAGTGACATAACTTTGGTTCTGTTTGAGATATTTTGGTGAAATTTGGCTATTAGACGTAGATATGAATTACTTTTAAGCCAGTAAAACTTGATTTAAAAATTCTTACTTTGGCCGAAATATTAGCAAAACCTATAGGGTGTTACTTTTTGGCCTACCTTGTAGGCTTACACTGTACATGACTGATGACTTACAAACACACTTACAAGCTAAAGGAAGCATCAGCCAACTGAACAGATGAGTCATCCAGATTAGAAGATTTTAACCATCCATCTTTCTGAAGTTGTAATTGCAACTGTAATTGTAACCGAATTTTATATAGCGCCCCTCAGCTCAGCGGCGCTGTCGACCCGCATCAGTGCTAGCTAGCGCCGGCAAAAAGAAAGGCTTTCAAGCGTCTGCGGAACTAGGGAGGAGAGAGGGCAAGAAGCTCTTGGAGGGACTGGGGAAGACTGTTCCAGCCTGAAGGACCCGATCATCGTCCTATCTCAGTCTTTCTCGACCCCCAGTCACTACTCACCTCAAGTTCTCCAACCGAGCCATTTCCATCACCGCACCACGCCTCTGGAATGATCTCCCTCTGAATTTCGCATAATTTTTCTTAGTGCCTCCATCATCATTGCAACCCGTCCTTCATCCTCATCCTCATGTTCCTCTATCTATCACCCCCGGGTTTTGCACTCAAAACTGAAGTCTCACCTTTTCAAATACTCCTAACCTGACTCATCTGATACTCCGCCTTCCAATTATTCTCGCCGTAAACGACACCCGCCTTGACAGCTGCTCTGCCTCTCCTGATCCGGTACCCTGGAAATCGGACCTGGACCTCTTTTTGACTACTCTCTGGAAACCCCCTCTGATTTGGTTTGGCCTTCTGGAAACCGGACTCGGACCTCTTTTGGACTACTCTCTGGAAACACCTCTGATCTGACGTAGCGCTCGTGAATAGGCTGGTGTCCTGCGCTTGGCCTTCGAGTGGCGCTTTAGAAGTTTGGAGATTACGAATACGAATACGAATACGAATACGAAGGACCCACATAGGCAAAGCTCCTCGATTGGGCCGTGGAAGAGTGCATACTTGGAACAACCTAAGGCCACGGGCTGAGGATCGCAAGGAGGCCCTCTCAGGTAAGGAAGAAACCGGGATGTAGAAATTTAGTAGATAAGACGGAGCACACCCAGTAAGGCAGTTGCGCATGAGCGTGAGGGTTTTGAAAACTGAATTCTCTGTTGGGCAGGGAGCCAGTGGAGGGAGTCACGAATAAAGGCAGAGCAGCAGCATTAAGAATAGACTGAAGTGTGTGCATATTGGAGGAGGAAAGGCTAATGTGCACAGCAATGCCAAATTCCACCCGAGTGCAGATCAAAGCGTGGACTAGCGTAGTGACAGCATGGACCGAAAGAAAACCTGCGGAGTAGATGTTTAAAGCAAGATCGGGATACAAGGTTAACTTGATCGGTGAAGGAAAGGGTAGGATCGAGGACAATCCTCAAGTCACGAACAGAGGAGGAAAACTGATTGAGGGGAACCTGAGATAAAGAGATTCCAAATCAATCTTGTTGATGTGGAGTGTCCAGTAACAAAAATTCTGTTTTCGATGGGTAGTTAATTGAGTTCCATCATCGCTGACTGCACCAACAGAGGACAGCTGCAGCTGAGCAGACAAGTCACATGGCTGACCATGCAGTGAATTGTCGATTTGGGTTTCATCAGCGTAAATATGATATTCCAGTGAATTATTGTCGAGTATTGTACCTAGTAGCACGATGCATAGTGTATACTGTAACCAAAACTGGGCCCTAATGCCAATTAAATACACTGATTGAGTGACTGCGTATGGAAACTGTTGTGTCTGTTTGGTCGTCAACAGGCTTCCTTGTTCCTTTGTAACTCACGCTCTGCTCGGTTCCTACACGGTTCAATCAGAGCTCGGAGATTACCAGATAGAGGAACACGGTCAGGGTACGGACTACATCAAGGACTTTCGCTTTGCACCGAATCAGACGGATGAACTTCTGGAGAAGATCGCAGAACTTCATCGAACTCACAGGTATGGACCGTAATTAGCTCTAATTATATGCTAATCATCAGGTCCTCTTAATGACAGATGTTGGTCCCTGCTGCAGGTCTTTCATTGGACCTATGCTCATAGTTGGCACAATGTAGGCCTAAGGTAAATATCAACATCAAGAGCCCATGGTGAAGGAGTTGAAGGATCTTTCGGTAACAGCAACGCAATGATCATGACAGATGTACTGCAGTCTTCGCAGCATTTCTTAATTGGTTACATGACAGAAATTTATCAGTTTATTTCACATGACGCTTGCAAAAGGCGAAAGTTCAACGCATCTGCTCATTTGCTACCAGTTTGTCTGAGCATTTCTGTAGCGCATTTTACGGATCCCCTCAAACTCCACGCACTTTCGCTACATTTCTATAGAGCGACTTGTAATTATGACTTTATGTAATTATGATCTGGCGCAATTTTCGTGTAGCATATATATATATATATATATATATATATATATATATATATATATATATATATATATATATATATATATATATATATATATATATATATATATATATATATATATATATATATATATATATATACATATATATATATATATATATATATAAGGTGCTTAAACACAGTTATCTAGCAGGTCTAACGAGGTTCGTCATAAGATAAACCAATTATGTTTCTTGAGCTGTCTGTAGCCTAGCGTTTCAGTCTTCAGTGAAAGATTGTTCCATAAGGACGGTTCAATGCACAAGAAAGCTCTGTACATCCAAGTCGTCGTAGAGTAGCACGAAACAAGAAGATACGCAGTTTTATAACCCGGCTGGCTCAACATCAGATAGGGGAACCAGAAAGAGTTCCGTGATGTATTCTGAAACCGTGCGGCCTATCGTTCCCGCCATGTTATGAGAAGTTGAGAACCTTGAATGTAATTCTCTCCTTAAACGGGAGACAATGCAGTGGGTCCATAGAGTAGTGGTAACATCACTGGTGTGAAGAGCAGTAGGTAGCGGGATCGCTTCCCGCAACCCTCCCCAAAGGTCCACTCAGCCTATAATTCGCGAGATGGCGCGTTGTTAAAATGAGATGTAGGACGTGATGGGCCCCTTGCATGGTTGCCGTATACAGTTAAAATTCAACTCCTGTAATAACTTGTGATCATTCGTTCATACTGATTTGTAATCATACTGCGTAATTGTCAATTTGAAAATATTAAACGAAGATTATTATTATTATTTTTTTTTGCCGCCCGAGGTGTGACCCTCAGGCTCTTAGAGATTAAGAAGGTGCGTGGATAAATTGGTTTACTGTGCCTCATCCTCCCCCATTTGTGCGAATGTGCCAGTGAACGCAACTGCGTTAAATCTTTGGTTGCAGATTAATAATTATTATTATTATTATTATTATTATTATTTCGCATATAGTTCGAAGCAGTTAAAATACTTTACAAGTTGGCCACGATCCGGGCAGCGCAGTTGAGATGTCGAGATTGGCATGTTATATATTAACACGGCGAAAAGCAATACAACGAGACAATATGGTGAAAGTCTTCATTGATAATCCCTCTCAGACACGACCAACTAACTCTCATCCAAGGTTGAAAGCGTACGCGATGCACGCGTTGTTGACGATGGAATGTGGTACTGAACCAAATAAAACGCTCATTGCACACGCGGCTGGGCTAACTAATCTCTCAGCCTTCGGATAAACGTTACAGCGTATTTGATGGATGGATCGATCAGTGTCATACCTAAAGTTAACGACCAATTTTTGATTGATTCAAAATTTAGTT
Source organism: Allolobophora icterica (assembly GCA_963556255.1). NCBI lineage: Eukaryota > Metazoa > Annelida > Clitellata > Crassiclitellata > Lumbricidae > Allolobophora > Allolobophora icterica. The sequence goes on from OY744602.1 coordinate 27,550,218, forward strand.
GTATTTTACTGAAACCCAGCATAAACTTGCTTCAAAACTTATTACCCGCTCACTGCTAGACTGACATAAATGTTCATATAAATCTGCGCCGCTCAAAAAGCATTTTGACATATCATTTTTTATAGATTTTGTCAGCCTTATAAACCGATAACGAGTCACACACAAGTTATGACTGATTTAATTCTACCACCTACGATCTTTATATACAGGATACATACACAGGCATGCACATACAACTCTTGCGATTGGCTAAGGCCGCATGCACTATACTAATTATACATTGTCCTATCCTAGCAAAGTCTTTATAAAGATATATTGTCATTATACTATACAAGCATATACATAATTACATATAAACCACGCCTACCCAATCTAAAGCCTAACAAACACCTACCCACAATTAATGCATATGACATACCTCTTATCCTTCTTTTTCAAGTTTGCAAATCATATAAATTTGCAAACTTGAATACAATGCAATTATGAACACAAAATAATTCAAAAACACATAAAAACACAAAAACACAAAGATTATACACTACATATGTTTTCCCTGGGTCTATATGTACATTGCATTACACTTTAGGCCCTAATCTAAAGTCTAGAAAGGCAGTCCGCTACCACGTTCAATTTTCCCTTCTTGTATTTAAGTTCTAGATCAAAAGCTTGTAGCGCCAATCCCCAGCGTACTAGCTTGGCTGATTTTGACATGGTCGTGCTTAAGTAGGTCAGAGGATTATGATCTGTGTATACCATTATGTGGGAGCCCAGAATTATATCCCTTAATTTGGATAACGCCCAAACAACGGCATATGCTTCTTTCTCTATAGTCGCCCAATTTTGCTGGCTAGCAGTCAATTTCTGACTGATAAAATAAACAGGCCTTTCCTTTCCTTCATGATCTAGTTGCGTCATTACATCGCCAACGGCTGCCTCACTGCTATCACAATACAAGTTCACTGGTTGACCTAACTGAAAAATTTCAAGTACAACATTATGGCACAAACGATGTTTTAATTCATCAAATGCTTTCTGATGATCTTCTGTCCAGCACACACTTTCAGGCTTTTTCTTACCAGTTTCATCAGTCAATGGCTTTGCAATTTTTGCAATGTCTTTTATGAATTGTCTGTAATAGCTAAACAAACCCATTAAACGTCTCAGTTGTGTCTTAGTCGATGGTCTAGTCATGTCTGTCATTACCTTCAGTTTGTCAGGGTCCATTTTCTTATGACCCGAACCAATCACATGTCCAATAAATTTGATTTCTTGTTTACCAAATGCGCACTTGTTTAAATTCAGTGTCATGTTATGTTGTCTCATTTGTATAAGAAACAATTCAATATGCCTAAGGTGATCAGTCCATGTCACAGAATGGACAGCCACGTCATCAATGTATGGCTCAGTAAAGTCTTTTATAGGTTGAAGTACAATGTTCATAGCTTTTACAAAGGTTCGTCCAGAATTAATCATGCCAAAAGGCACTCTTGTCCATTCAAACAAGCCATGGTGTGTTATGAACGCAGTTTTCCATTGGTCAGAATTTCTTACAGGGCAAGTCCAATATGCACTTCTACAGTCAAACACTGAAATGAAATTAGCTTTACCAACTTTCATTAAAACGTCATCGACAATAGGCATAGGATATTGACATTCAATTGTAAAACTATTGACATATCGATAATCACAAGCCAATCGAAGTGAACCATCCTTTTTCTTGACGATCACTAGTGGCGTTGCCATCGGGCTCGTTGACGGCTTCACAATGCCCATGGCCATCAGGTCATCGATTTGTCTCTCGACCTCGGATCGATAAATCAGTGGTACACGATAAGCAGAAAATTCTTTCGGTACAAAATCAGGACGCAGTTTAACCTCGTGTTCAACTACAGTACAAAAACCAGGTTTGTCAGAAAAACGATCAGAATATTTATGCAAAACATTCAACAATTGTTTCTGTTGTATAACAGTCAAATGCTCAATTTGTTTATGATCTATTTGCAACGGCTTAGTTTTGGTTTCAATTTTCACTGGCATTTCATGTATTTTTCCAAATGCTTCATCCTCGTCTACAACAAGGCCGCATGCTAATGCTCTTGTTACGAATCTTCGAATTTTATTGACATGCACTAGTCTTTTACTACCATCACCCATGTCAATCAAATATGAGCTCTTTGACCTTTTCTGTAAAATACTGCAAGGACCATGCCATCTAGACATTAATTTGTTAGATGATGTAGGGTACAGAACAACAACTTTGTCCCCCGGTTCAAAAGATTTTTCCTTTGCAAATTTATTGTACTGATATGCATATTGTTCTTGTTTCAATTGAGTATGTATCTCAGCATTTTTCAAAACTTCTGACAAGTTTTCCTTCAATTTTTCCAAATATTCTAAGGGCTTGTTCCCTAGATCTGATGGGAATTGAATTTCATTTGACCATGTTTCTTTAAGTATCGCTAGGGGTCCGCGGGGCAAATGTCCGTAGACCATAAGGTATGGACTTACACCCGTTGTGGAATTCGGAACCTCTCTTAAAGCCCAGACAGTAAATGGTACTAAAAGATGCCACTTTCTTGGATTTTTCTGAATCACATGGTGAATCATTTTTTTCAAAGATTGATTCCACCTTTCAACAAGTCCTGAAGCTTCGGGATGAAAAGGGGTATTGAAACGTGGGGTGCAGCCTAGCAATTTCAAAAACTCCTGTGTCAAACGTGCTGTAAAATTTGTGCCCTGATCACTTGTTATCACGGCTGGCACACCTACTTGGATAAACAACTGTAATAACGCATTACAAACAGCTGTTGCAGTTAACCGCTTCAAAAGAAAAACAGTTGGCCAACGAGTACACAAATCCACAATGCAAAGACAATATTTGTGGCCCTCTGCCGACGGTGGATCAATTTCGCCGATTAAATCCATTTGGAAATGCCTAAAAGGAATTTTCTCTCGTGGAATGGGAGTAATTGGCACTCGATCTAACGTTAACTTTCTGCTTTTCAATTGACACGCAGTGCAGGACGTACACCACTCACCAATATCACGTCTGATTCCCGGCCAAATAAAAGACAAACATATCCGCTCACGAGTTTTCTCCTCGGCAAAGTGCCCACCGAACACGGAGGCATGAGCGAATTCCATTATCTGCTTTCGCCTTTCCTGGGGAACTGCCAATTGGAAAACAATCTGACCTGAGATAATAGCTCGTTTATATAGCAGACCATTACACAAACAAAATTCAGAATTGCCTTCTTTCGCCTTATCAAACCATTTCCGCAAAGACTCATCTTCCTGTTGTTGCTTGCCAAACAAAACCGAATCTGATAAACCTACAGGCTATTGTAGTGGTTGCTGTGATGATGTTACTTGCTGTTGTGATGATAATGTATTATTATCTATACCACTTTCAGTTTTCTCTGTACCAAAAAGACTACCCAACTGTAAATCTGTTGTATCAGATTTCTCCAAATCATCTGCCTCTTCACTTTGGCTTACTTCTTTACTCATCTCTTGTTCAGCTTTTCTCTTTTGTGCCCTTGTCATTACATTTGACTGCACCTGTGCATCCAAAATAGGAATTTGTGGCAATTGTTTTAAATCTGCAATGACCTCCGGATGAAGCAAAAAATGTTCTTTTCCCGACATGTTTTCAACAACTGCACATATTACAGGCAAAAAGGGTCCTATGTTTAAAAACTTTTTATCCTTATCCGTTTCCTCATTCGCCATTCTCAATTCAAGCTTGACCAATCTAGCCGAAACAGGTTTTCCCGCTGCACACTGAAGGCTTACCATACCCATTTCTTCCACTGGCACACCTTTTATTACCTCCTGACTTAGCACGGGAATTTCTGTCCCAGAATCAACCAGGCAATTTAGCCGTCTATTCTCACTTCCATTCTGTCTGATCTCCACTGACACATGCTGTAAAATCGCTTTTTTTAGAACCACATCAGGCTTAGGGTAATTAAAATTTTCTTCCTTCATTCTGTCATTCTCTGCCCTGCTTGTCTTTCTTTCATTCTCCACCACACACTTCATTACGACCTTCGCTTCAGTCTCGGTCGATTCTACATTTTCACTTTCTGGTCTGTTAATCACCTGTATAATAGGCGTTTCCATTTCTTCTAATGCACATGCCCTAGAAGAAACTTCTTTTGATTGCTTTTTCCAGCAATTCTTCAAAAGATGTGACTTATCACCACAAGCCCAACACCTTCTCTCACTCTTTTCTGCTGTAAAACCTTTCTTCTCTTCAGGTCTTACATACTTACTCGGAAACACCTTTTCCTTAACAGACATGTCCTTCATGCCTCCATTACCTTGAACCTTGCCCTGCTGTACGTAATTCTCTTGCGGTCTTGGCTGACTGAAAAATGCTTTCTGTTGACCCAAATAACCAATTTTATTATTCACGTGCAGATCGGCCAACTCGGCTATAACATCAGATGTCAAACAATCTGTTCCCTCTTTCATTAGAACAAACTGTAGAGGGCCAGGTGCTAAAGATTCTTTCAGCCTGTCGGCCACCATTAGATCGGCCAGCTTTTCAAAGCTCTGTTTGACATCTCTGCTGCGTAAATAATAATTAAAAAGGTTCTTTAATCTGGTATTAAACAGAGTAAAAGTCTCATCAGGCAATTTTTTGGCCTCAAAAAATTTGACTCGATACTCACGGGCCGTCAATTTAAATTCCCGGAGAATGTAATCTTTGAATCCTGGAAAGCTAATCTGTTTAACACTGCTCTTGCTTTGTATGTCATTAAGGGTAAGAGCAGTTTCACCCAAAACGCCTTTTCAACTTTAAAACTTCTGAAAGCATTTTCAACCGTTTCAAAATACAGGGGTATGTCTCCCAAATCAGCAGGCATCCTAGGTAAGACATGCTTCATCGCATCACCTAGCCTTTTCATTTTCACAATAGGCGTTTTCTCCTCCTCCTCCTTCTTTCTTAACCTTTCTTCATCACGCTCCCTCCATTTTAATCTCTCTGTCTCCCCCATGTTCTCCATATGCATCTGTAATTGTTTTTTCTGAAAAGCCATCTCCTCCTTTCTCATCTGCATTTCCTCTCTTCTTAAAGCCATTTCTTCTCTTCTTTCCTCTCTCCTCATCTCCATATCCTCCATTCTCACTTTCTCCGCTCGATCTGCACTCATCCTTCTTTGCCTCTCCCCCTCCAACTCTCTACTCTCTTCTTCCACTTTTGCAAACGCTCCTTCATATTCCTCTCCTTCTTCTGCAATCCACGCCATAGCCAACTCTTCCAAAAGTGCTTCTCTGTCAAGCAACAACAATTCATCCTCTGACTTACCATACCTTACCAACGCTTCTCTGACCCTCTCGGTCGACATTTTCTTTAACTGAGCTCTTCTTTCACTCGAAAGACGCTCCATCTTGACACGTTATTCAAGAACCAAATAATCAGTACACAAAGCAAAATTACACACAAAAGTGATAATTGTCAAGCTATTGTATACACAAATTCAACTTATCTTCAACCACGGTTTTCTTTTCTTCCGTTATCGTTGAAAATCACCAACAGATCCGGTTGTCTCCGACTTGTTCACCGTCTGTCGATCCAGAACTTCGCCTGTCGATCCGTTGCACGGCTTGTTCTCCAATTCACGGCACCAGAAATCGTCCGCTTCAGTCACCGCGTGTACTGTTGACCTGGATACCGAACTGCTTGGCTTCGTCTGATTTCCTTGATCCCGAATCAGCTTGGCCTCCTCCGTTACACCCCAAAGTCACACAGAAGGCAACGGATACGACTCAGACCTAAATATGATCAGCCCTTATCGCATCCGCTAACCAACTGCCGACTTCCGTCCGAGTTCGACTTGTGGATAGGCCCACTCGACCACTCAGACACAGATAACTATTTTGTTGTAGTTATCTCTCTACATTGGTCACACACAAACAGTCTCTTCGGCACTGTTGCGTAGCCAGGGATATTCGCATCCCGCAAAGCTGCCACCAAAATGTCAGCCTTATAAACCGATAACGAGTCACACACAAGTTATGACTGATTTAATTCTACCACCTACGATCTTTATATACAGGATACATACACAGGCATGCACATACAACTCTTGCGATTGGCTAAGGCCGCATGCACTATACTAATTATACATTGTCCTATCCTAGCAAAGTCTTTATAAAGATATATTGTCATTATACTATACAAGCATGTACATAATTACATATAAACCACGCCTACTCAATCTAAAGCCTAACAAACACCTACCCACAATTAATGCATATGACAGATTTATTTAAAGCATTTGATACTAACGCAAAAGATCTGAGGAGTGGATGAATGTTCGCTGAAAGCGAAGACGGATCCAATTAAAGACCACGTGTATGGAGTATATGTGCAGTGGTTCTAACACAGACTACAATCTTCTGAACCACTTAAAACCCTTGTTATGTTATTGTATTGTATCTAAACATTTATAAAGCGCCTCTCACAGTATTCGCTAATCAGAGGCGCTCCCAGTGCGAAAGACCCACTGAATAGAAAGTGGCTTTAAGACAGCGGAACGAGGCACTTGGGCCACCAGCTAATAAAGAGGCACGTGTCACTGGAGATAGTTGATTCCATAGAGCAGGACCAATGCAAGAAAAGGCTCGAGTTTTGGCAATAGTGGTCTTGGCTCGTGGTACAAGAAGATCATGGCGATTAAGCGATCGCAATGGACGGAGGGAAGTAGCTGAAACTGGCAGACGAACAATGTCACAGAGGTACTTGGGTGCTAAGCCTGTACAGGACCGAAGGACTAAAGTGAGAACCTTAAGCTGAATCCGAAGAGTAAGGGGAAGCCAATGAAGATGATCGAACATGAAAGAGGAAATATGAGACGAGCGAGGAAGTTGGGCTATTAATCTGGCCGCAGCATTTAAAGGGGGAAGACGGGGTTTTGGCAGACCAATCAAAAGAGAATTACAGTAGTCAATTCTGGAGCAGATGAAGGCGTGGATGATAATGGTAAAAACTGAGGAGGAGACAGACCGTCGGATTGCTCTAAGCCGTCTCAGGTGAAAGTAAGAAGAACGGGTAAGATTAGCAATGTGTTCAGAAAAGGTGAGCGTACTGTCAAGGACAACACCAAGGTCACGGACACAAGAGAGAAAAGTGAATGACGGGAATTTATCAGCAAGAAGTGGGAAGTCTAGTTTGAGGAGCTGTTGACGAGTACCAAACCATATAAGCTGCGTCTTAGTTGGGTTCAAAGAGAGACGATTAGAAGACAGCCAAATGTGTAAATCACGTGAGAGAGCATCAATGCGTCCAGTTAATGCAAGCTGTGCAGAGGGAGTGCCATGAACGAGCGCTTGGGCGTCGTCTGCATAAAGATGACCAGTTGATAGTGCTTAGCAAATATAGCAAATATATATATGTTATGTGCATGGTCTTGACAGGTGATTTAAATGACGATAGCGAATTGGCAAGCGATTCCAAATACGCATCTAAAGCAGTTTTGCTGAACTTAGGTTCTAGGAACAAAATCACAACAGTCTAAGAGGGCAATATGGGGGTGAAATAGTCACTAATGTGCAGTGTAGATTAGAAGAGTAGGCATAGCCTATATGCCTGCCATACAGCGCAGCATTCCCATAGTTTAGTCAAAAGCCAACGAGTGGACAAACCATTGTTTTAACCATATCATTAGTCAGAGATTGCCCGATATGAAAAAATACTCTGATACGGTAGGAGCAGGATGTGGAGCAACAAAAGGTAAGTGACTGTGGTACCTGAGAGTGATTAAGTTATCTTTATATCAAGAATTTTAAATCTTCGCATGATGTGATTTTGTGATTTTCGTTCCTGCAAGGACGAGGTACAAATATGATGAGAAAGACTAAAACTGTTGGTGATTTGTAAGAAAGACTTAATTGTCTCTGACTGACCTGGGTCTATTTGAAAGTCACTAAAGCAGATTTGCAATCGTTTGCAATTATTTAACTGTTTAATAAGAGAAGTGGAAGCGAATGACTAAAGTCGTAGCAACTCTTTCAGAAGAGCTGAGTTTAAGTTTATTAGATGATATAGGCCTACTTACTTACTGTTCAGATTGGTTCAATACCACATTATGTACAGAACCTGCCAATGAAAATACTTTAGAAGTGGCACAATGTGTACATTTATCAGTAGTATGTGCAATTCTATCGAAGGCTAAGCTGATGCTTTTATTGCTTACCTTACACAGAGGTCAAACTCCTCCGGAAGCAGAGTTACATTATCTGGAGAATGCGAAGAAGCTGGCGATGTATGGAATGGATTTCCATCAAGCCAAGGTAGGTCTTTATCCAGGGCTGTAGTCGAGGGTATACGCAAGTATACAGCGTGTACTCACCTCTACAGACCGTATACTCACCTCACAAAATAGTCCTATTTATTTGTATTAAAATACTGTAGCGTATACTCACAAAATACTGTAGCATACACTCACCTTTAATTTGTTTCGGAAAACTAACCGGTAGCGTGTACTCACCTCTAATTTTACCACTACAGCCCTGTCTTTATCCAACCACCACCTGCAATCATTTCACAAACAATGCTTGTTGGCTCTTTCTAGGTGACATTCCGAAGCTTGATTCAAGCGATCAAACTTCGAATCCTAGATTTTCCGATTTCTAAGTATGTAAGTAAGTAAGTATATCCTTTATTGAACCAACTGCTAACCGCACTTTGGTGTACATGAAAGTTTGTACTGCAGCGTTAGGCCTAACTCAAGAAAAGAAGCGAAGTCTTTCGATATTATTCAGCATACTTCAACTTAAAATAATTTTATCATCGTTAACATCAAAACTTCTGTGGAACCACATATCCATAAATTGCAATCGTTAGCAAATAACGTAACTTTGTATGTAGGCTAAACAATAAACTTCATACACAGAAAACTAGCTGTCTATAAAACATACTTTCAAACACTGTCAACACTACCTATTTTCGCTACCTCGTTCCTTTCTTAAACATCCTCAAATCTGAGGAGTCAGCAAAATAGCCGAAAGTTCTAATCGTGTGAACGTTCACGTGATGCCCGAGTGCTCACTGCTCAGGCTTGCCAAAACCCGCTGACTCATCAGTATGTATCACTAACAAGAAGGCACGTGCGGAAAATAACTGCTTCTTTTCTGTTTACCTAGAATGCACGATATGCTGTCTATTGCTCGTCAACTACAGGCCTACGTTATATATTGATATACCTATTTGTAATGCGCTATAATATTAAATTGAATTATTCTTGAATATCAAGTGGTCGTGCTCTTTGTCATTATTAATATAAACCTACGTCAGTTTTAGTATGTTACTAAGACGTCAAAGACCTTTGCTGTCATAAAACGTCTCTAAACTCATTCTCCGAGTATGTTTGATTGAGTATATCTAGTACTTTAAGAAGTATATGATTTCTGTTTCTCTCTGCGTATGGCATTGCAATACGTAGGTCTAAACAGCGAAAAAGAAAATCTAAAGTTGATTGATACCGACGACGCTTAAAAGACAAAGCAGTAAAGTTAAGATTTTTGGAAGTGTAATCAATCGAAAAAAGTACTGTGCTCTTTTACATACCGAGGGAGAGGCTTGGCGAGCAATTGTCATGACGAGCAAATGACCTCGCGAGCAATTGACCTAACGAACAACTGCTGGCAAGCAATTGTCCGGCGAGTAACTGTTCGCGAGCAATTGTCTGTAAACCAGAATGCACGTGCACTACATGACTCCGACTGAGTCTGATCTTGTCAGTTGCTTTGCTACGATCTATTATCTGCGGCTGTTGCCAGTTGGTTGACTAAAGCGGATCAGAATTTATCCTTAGTTCAAGTTAGTTGACCCTTGAAACTCGCGTTCAGCGCTAAGTTTAATAGGGCCTATCCGGTGTTTAAAACTCTAAACCAGTGTGGGAATTTTAGAAAAAAGGACTGGGAGTGAACATTTTATCCGTATTTTGCAAACTGATGTCAACGAAATTTGAAAGCAACTGATTTCAACGCTAGCATGTTTTGAAAGTCAGACTCGAATAAAAATCAATTCCTTTATTCAGAAAAATTCATACATGATACATTATGGAAATTTCAGACTCGGAGTCAAATAATGCTAAATCACACTAGAACAACTCAGGGAGTTAGAAACGACCTCCTGGGGTCATGGGTGTCCGCAGGAATTTTTCTAATGGGTGGCAAAATTTTCATAGGAGGGCTAAATTTGTATAGAGAGGGGGGCAAAATGACGTTTTTGCATGAGCTATTCACTAACACAGGAAACGAGACAATTTTGCCCCATTGTCCTTCTTCGGACGCCCATGTCTGAGATGTGCAATAAAGACTTAACTGTGATGAAAGACTATAGGAGGTTGAAACCCTCCCCGACAATTCCAATCCTGCTTTAAACAAGCAACGCTTTGACTCTTATAACGACTGTAACGATGTAGCCTACTTATTATACGCACTGTGTCTTATTGTGTGTGAATTTAGTTATGTTGATTTATTATACTAGAAGTTGGATGCTGTATGTGTGCATATATATAGTTATGTGGTTTAATTAAGTTGTAGTTATTTGATTACCAGCATCCAATAAACCAGCATCAAAAGGGCATAATAATATGTAGATGGGGAAAGATTGGATTGGGAAAGACTGTTGCCATGGTGGATTAGTTAGTATAAAACAGGGAACCACGCTGTGTAAATTCAAAGTCAACGGTCAGCTTGAGGTCGTCTGCTCAGCTATTGAAGATTTGTCGCGCTTTGGCGTAACGCTGCAGTAAAAGTTCAGTTGGAAGTTAGGCTACTGTCGAAATAGGATGAACGAAAGGTGCTGGTCTAAGTAAGGATTAATCTTATAGACGAGTGATTAGTACCTACAGGGTTTGATGTTACATTTTCATGTGTGCAAGTGATGCTCAAGAGCCTCAAGTGATAATATCAGTGCTTTTTTTTCTGGGGAAAAAGGTTCTGGAGCGGAACAATAGGTTCCGGAACGGAACAATTATGGGAGGGCTAAAATTACGAGAAAAACGAGACTGAGGGTTGGGAGGGGTCTCAGCAAGCACTGAAAAAAGTTCAAAACGCTTAAATTAAGTTTAGTATAACTAAATTATTGCTTTTATTATTAAAATAAATAAATTATTTTTAGTAGCTGAAAAAAGGTGCCGGAACGCCGTTCCGGTGCGTTCCGGTTGAAAAAGCACTGGATAATATTATCAGACTTTTCTATAATCAAATATCATATATTTGAATAACTGAGGTCCATTTGTTTGCCAATCTATTCAGCCAACGACAATGTTGAGAATTGGGTAAAACTAATGTAGGCTAACTCCGGGTATAAGATCCAACGCCGGATCGTTACAACGACCCGAGTCTTTAACGACTGCAGCCGTAGACAAAGACGCAAAATATATGCACGAAGCAGATTTGCAAAAGACAAGGGTGCCAAAGAAGAAGCTGTAGCTGATGTAGAAGTAGACTGTCATGGTGACAATTGATGTGATGCATATGTTCTGTTAGGACTCCGAAGGTGTTGAGATTCTGTTGGGGGTCTGTGCCAGTGGTCTTCTCGTCTACAGAGATCGACTGCGAATAAATCGATTCGCTTGGGGCAAAATCCTTAAGATATCGTATAAGCGCAACAACTTCTACATCAAAATAAGACCGGGAGAGGTAAGTTCGTTAACAGTACTGTCGTGTGCTTTATGTAATCCTATGATTTAAGTCAGGCATTTAGACAAGCGTAAGCTGTGGTTAGAGTTGATCGCTTGTAACACCGTAACACGGCGCACCAACAAAAGTAGGCTACACTAGGAAAACCGCACAGATTTATAAGTGCGCCGACAAAGCTCGCTGAATACAGCGTTACAAAAACTATGTTGCGCAAAATTAGCTAATAGCCTCTGTAAGCGAATTATACACCGGAAATTCTCTGTCTATTGATGGTACGTTCTTTAAGTAATTGGCTGTCAATCTTTTTGTCTTGAACCTCTTTGGTCTTCTAAGTCTTGTAGCTGTGAAGGTCTGATATATATATATATATATATATATATATATATATATATATATATATATATATATATATATATATATATATTTCTTGGAGCCAGTTATTCTAGGAAATATCGTTCTCAAATAGCATTACTCATTACGAAGGCCTGCAAATAAATCCTTCTCTTTCCTTGTTCATCGTTTTCGTGAAATTCTTACATATATATATATATATATATATATATATATATATATCAGACCTCAGCTGTGTGATAGTTTAATAATAGCGTTCAGAGGTAAGGACGTATGATCTTATAGCCTAAGTGACACCTCTCTCACAGTCCTATTTCCTCTGACAGTACCTGATAGCTAAAAGACTGAACTCTGGCTCACTTGAAGGCCAATCAATTTGAAGGCCAATATAGACAAATTATAGGTTTTACCACCCCCCGCTTCCGTTCGCAAGCGTACGCAAACACGTGCGTTTGTGTTACCCCTCCATGCGTACGTAATATATGGATGGCCCCCAAATGCTCGATGATCTTAAATCATTGCCTTGCATATAAAATTAGCTATATTAATGGCTCTATAGATATATATATATATATATATATATATATATATATATATATATATATATATTAACAAGCAGAAACATCGTACATTCTGAAATGAGTTTTCCAGTAGTTCAGTAAAGTTATGAATTCGAACGCAACCGCGATCTATATTTGTGGCATTTACGTCCAGTAATTTAAAATTTCAATAATCAACTCTTACTGCATCTTTTTAGTCAAATCTGTTTCATTGATAAGCCATGTTCTAAAACTTAGTTTAGCATTATAACATTAACACGAGCATCAACTACTTTTTCAATCGCAATATATATATATATATATATATATATATATATATAACATTAGCACTAGCTTGCATGGACTACTTTTTATTTAACTAGTTATCAGTTAAACTAGTTAAAATACTTCAAAAGTATTTGTGGTTAAATTACTTTTAAAACAGTTAGTGCCCATTACCGCATGTGATAGCCTATGTGTTAAAGCTTCGTTCATATCATCTAAAATTAATGTTGAATCTCAATAAAGCATAACTTACTAAAAGTCATATTTAGTGTTACTACTGCAACATACCTTCAATTTTGTCGATGCTGATGGAGGATCTTCTGCTCACTAACAATTAGTGGGAGATTGGGGTCCTTCCTTTCAGCTAACAGATTTGATCGCCATTATCCGTCGCTGTTGCTGACCATTTTTTCCTCTGGAAGAAAGTCGCGAAGAGCACTAAGTTTAGTTAGGCCTACTGGCAGAGGCGCGTTTACCTGTAGGCGCACTAGGCGCGCGCCTAGGGCCCCCAAATCTGGGGGCCCCCAAAAGAAGGAAAATATTTTTTTCAATTATAAAAATAACATGTGAATTTTGACTTTTTTTAAAATATAACCTTTTTTCTATTTTTACAGTTTAGCATTCACATTAAAATATATTATTGTAATTTATAATTGTTTTGTTGATTTGGGCTAATAATTCATTTTGACTTTGCGCAAAATTACATCAAATTTGTTAGCACACAAGCAGCAACGGCAGTCTGCAGCTGCAGCTGCAGTTTACGTGTTGAATGTTTAAGTCTGATCATTCCGTAATTTTTAGTTTTTAAATGTAATTGAAACTTTCATTAATATTGTTAAAATGATAACATCACAAAACCCATCGATAGGATCAGCTTGTGTTACGTGGTCTATAATCCACATTTCCAAATGTCGAAACAATTTTGCGTATTTACCTTACGATACCAATGAGTAGGCTAATGCTTCTGGAGAGTGAAAAACTATAGGCCTATCAGAAGTTCCACTGATCAAGATCGGCTAGGTAATTTAGCTTTGCTCTGCATCAAATCTGCTGAAACAAAGAAGGCAAACTTTGACCAACAAATTGATAATTTTGCTAGGCTCAAATGCAGAAAGAAAGCCCTGCAGTAGGCCTAAGCGGTGAATAGAATTTTTTTAATTCTGCATTCGCATGTTTTTGCAATTTAAACTTTCTCTTCTGTTTCTGTTACTTTGTTTATGACTAGTTGTTAAAAAAGTAACACCAATTCTGCGATTAAATTTCAAAAAATTTAAGTATTTTTACATTATATAATATAGCATTGACGCATTGTGTTGCACACAAACGAGCACTGTACACTGTACAATTATAAATATTATTGCGTTGTTTACTAAAATCATTATATCAAATAACTTCACATTCCTTGAAAATAGTTTCTATAACTAATTGTAATTACAACGTCAATAACATTCGCAAAAACGGCTTCAAGTTCAACTTCATGGGTTTATCACATGTAGGTATAACACCACCAGAGTCTCAGACTTTCAGTCTACAAATTCAGAAGGGCCCCCAAAAATGTTTGCGCCTAGGGCCCCGTTTTCTGTAAACGCGCCTCTACCTACTGGTCGGGCGAAATACTCTCCAAAGTGTCAAAGTCGAAATATATGCAGTAGGCCTATAAATGTCTCCTACACGAACTACTTCTTGTGATTATATCTCTGCAGGGTAGGGCTTATCTAAGTGGAATCGCCAACAAAGTCGCGCTATAGCGGGTAAAATTGCGTGAATAGGCCTAAATAAAGACATGTCTTTAAATATAAGAATAGAATGAACTTCAATGAGGGCAGGTCAATGTTACGATATAATGTTTAACGTTTTGATTCCACATTTATTAGCAATTAAGTGTTTTACTGCGCGTCTTTGTCGGCCTGCTATGTCTTGCGCGCGATTCCGGCCAACCACCCTGTATAATCCAATGGAAGACGAGAACCGTCGGTGTTTCTTCATATACCATTGGCTTTTTCAGTTAAATTTCACCAGTTGCTTTCATGTTATGTAGTCGAATATCTTTAACGCGCTTTTATATTTCACCCAGTTACAGATTTTGGGTTTAGACGCCATATGGTAACGGAAAGAGTTCCCAGATGGTAAAGGGGCAGGTGTTGGTTTACACGCTAAAATAAATTGTAAAGGAACAATTAGTTACGCGTTTTTGGCTTACTTAGGCCTACCCATTAGCTCCGTTGGAGTACCAACTGTTTTGACGTTGTGGACATTCTTTAGAAACGTTGACAAATTTTGGTGAAAGGAAATATGAACCTTTTCAGAGGCGCTTTCGAGTCACGTGATCCATCGATCTAGACTTGCGCGATAGAACGAAGGCGGATAAACTGCAAAGCCAGATAATTGTTCATTGTCAGCCTAATGATTATCAAAGGATGCCGAGTCCATAGTTGAAGGAATTACAAATTCTATTGTGCTGTAGTTTGAGCAATTCGAAAGTACGATTGGGTTCAAGTTGGCCAATCACAGAATGGCCAAGCGACTCTGGAAGACAGCCGTAGAACATCACACCTTTTTCAGGTATATAACGAAATCTTTCATTTTCAGCTTAAACGTCTTTTTCATGTGTTCTGTCTGTGGACATGTTCTTCATTCTTTATTTTCGCTCTTCACGCCGTTCAAGGTGTCATCCTTTTGGCTTACTCTACTTGTAAGCATATTTATTTCCGCGCGCAGTGTAAGCTGTACTTTCGCAGTTGTATTAATAAATAAGCGCTCGTACGTCATTGGTTGACTGAAGTTATATGTAGGCCCTACATCATATAATAACGGATGGGTAGGTCTTGGTAATAATAAGTAATGTATTGATTTGTGTTCTTTGATTATAATAATAAATACTAGTCCGAGTCAGTCTGAAAGGCGCCCATGCCTCGATTTGATATGCATGACTGGTTTTGAAAGGTGCTGATGTAGCAATTGTAGAGCCTTCAAGACAGTTGATTTTGAATCCAAATGTAGGCCTACTGTGTGAACTGGATAACTTGATACGGTAGAAATTGTAAACTTTAATGAAGATAAGTTAAATTTAAACAGGAGCCACATATTACCAACGAGAAGGTATTTATAAGCAGTATTCCAGTCACTTGTGGCAAATAAATCAATTATCGACACAAAATCGGACTTGTAAGAATTTCACGAAAACGATGAACAAGGAAAGAGAAGGATTTATGTGCAGGCCTTCGTAATGAGTAATGCTATATGAGAACGATATTTCCAAGAATAACTGGCTCCAAGATTCTTCTTCTCCTCCTCCCCTTCTCGTCCTCCTCCTTCTTCCAATCCTTCTCCTTCCTCTACTCCACCTCCTTTTCCTTCTACTCCTTCTCCTTCTTCTCCTCATTCTCATTCTTCTCCTTCTCCTTTTATCCATTATCCAGTCCAACATCATATTTCTTGGTCTTCCTGGGGCTTTCTTCCATTGAATAATTCCTTTAATTCTCTTCAGGAGCGAATTTCCACGCAGTATGTGGCCAATCCAGTTTATTTGTCTCATGTTTATTGTATTGATCATTGATCTCTCCTCTTGCACCAGTTGCAACACCTCTTCGTTGATTTTATAATCTCTCCAGCTGATCTTTGCCAGTCTTCTCCATGGCCATATTTCAAATGCCTCGAGCTTCTCCGTTTCTCTTATCCATAATTATAGTGTCATGCTCCATATGAGGCTTTTCACCATTCTTTTCTTTAGCCTTCCTTTAAGCAGCTCTCTTCTCTTCTAGAGTGCTTTCTTTAGCATTGCTATTTTTCTCTTAATGTCGGCATGGCATCTGCATTCATCTGTTATTAAACTTACAAGATAAGAAATCTGGTGGACTATCTCAATCTCTGCACCATCGACGACAAAATTTATTATTTTCCTTTCGATTTTACTCAAACTCATCACTTTTGTGTTCTTTCTATTTATCCTCATTCCATATTTTTTTACATATTTTGTCCAGCGCATCCATTATTCGCTACAGCCAACCATTGGTACCTGTTACCATTGCCTGGTCATCTGAAAATCTTATGGCCTTCAGCAGACCCCCAAATCTTTACTCCGTCATCCCCATCGTCAAGCGCTTCATTGACCAATAGCTGGATATAAATGTTGAATAGCAAAGGCGACAGTGATCAGCCTTGTCTAACTCCTATGCCTATTCTTCCAGGTTGTGAAATTACTGCCTGTACTCTCACTATAACTGACTAGTCGATATACAAGTTTCTTATTAATCATCTAGCCCTCTAATCTACTCCGACCTTTTTGCGTATTGCCTTGAGTTTGCACCAGCTCACTGTGTCAAAGGCAGCCTTAGTGAAGGCAGTTTGTTGGTCCACAAATCAGACTCGTCATCCATGAAAAGCGGTTCGATGATCTGCTAGCTAGACATTTTTTGTAACCAGGGCATAGCAAGGGCAGTCATACAAGTAACCAGTGCAGAGGGCGAGTTATGGAGAGCGCGGTAGCGTTAGCTTACATGGTAACCATTACCAGATCGCGCTACCGCGCTCGCCATAAATCCCCCCGCACTATTAGAGTTGTCTATATATTCAGGAGGTCAGATGGGCGAAGCCCTCCGGAAGCTGAACGCTTTTTGACATTTGTAAAGCAAATTTTAACATTTCAGTGAATTAAGTAAATTCATATCTCAGGATATAACAAATATGCCCGAACAAATTCTGGACAGGGCAAAAATTCTGGCAGGGTATCGACCAGGGCAAAGGCTTTTTTACCAGGGCATTTTCCCTGGCGCGCCCTTGTGTAACGCCGCCCCTGTAGCTAGACCAGAGAAAATTGCACTGAATGGTGGTGATAAATTTCTTAGCAACTAGGCCTACAGAGAAATTATTATTGGAGGTGACATAACATAATACAATAATTTGTATTTAATTTCATTAATATCTTAATGTTTCAAACCTTTTCATCATCATAGTGGCTATTTAAATTATATTTTCTTGTATATTGTCACGTTTGCTTTGTGGCTCAATAAAAATTGATTGATTGATTGATTGATTGTCTAGCACTATAGAAAAATAACTGATAATGTAGGTTACACACAAAATTACCTTAAAAATTAAAACACTGATTCCATCACTGGGAGAGTTAATTACAGAAAATTTATAAGAATGTTACTTATTTATTGTATTTATTTCTTTTGACAGCAGCAATCATGTATAAACACTTCGCGTAATACAGTTCACGGCATCTAATTGCCACCACTATCATGTCTTATTAGTCTGACTCTGACGAACATAATTGTCAAGTTTCGGTAGCTGTGTCTGACATAGAAGCTTTCTTTTCCTTTTCTGATATCCGCTTTCGAAACCTCTTCACGTTGAGTCAATTTCTAGTTTTCTATATGTATAATTATATAATAATCAGGTAACAGTAATAATAGCATAATAATTTATAATCTTCATCTACTAAACAAAATTATTTCATAACAACTTAATTGTACCACAAGATAAACTGACCCCCAAGAACATGACATGATGGCAGCGTCCAACTGAACTATATGCCACCTAGTTCTGTCTTTGCATCCATACGCGGGTCGTCTGCTAGACTGTCACATTATAGCCTAATTAAGTAAGTTATTAATGATTGCATTACCAGCGACAATCTGTGCTTAGTTCAATTTATAAAGCACTGAAGGGATAAATAGTAGCAGACTTTATCGGGTTTATCGTTGGGAGTCTTGGGATTGGGAGTTTATGGGATGTATTAAAAATATCGCCTTGTATACAAGTATTTATGATGCTTGTAGCCTTTTACGCTACAGCCCACGGTCCGCGTTGGCCCTACAGTTATGTTTAAAATGAGGCCTGAAATATAAGATCTTGATGTTATGAGCAATTATCTAGCACACTCTACTCCATCTTACCTCAAGGCGCTTTGAGCCTCATTCTCTTCCATCCCTGGTCGCAGATTTCCTCGCGCTGCTGCGCAAGGCGACTTGGATGTTTCGCCGGCCCGAACTTCGACGGCCCAGAATGGAAGTTGTGCCTTGGTCGGCTCTTCCTTCTGTAATAAGTTACAGGTAGGACTAGCAGTCTGCGACATGAACATCTTAGCCTATCCTCGCCACTTTTCCGCAAGCGTTTGAAGGCCATTCTGTTGGATTGTGGTTTCATTTTCTTAAGTCGGAAGTGTCTCTGGTGTAATTACTATTAGAACCTACAAATACTAATGATGATGATCAACAGCAGCAGGGCTGTAGTCGAGGTGTAATTACGCGGGTATACAGCGTGTGCTCACCTCTAGAGACCGCATACTCACCTCACAAATAGTTTTATTTATCTATATTAAAATACTGTAGCGTATACTCACAAAATACTGTAACGTGTACTGACCTCTAATTTTACCACTACAGCCCTGAAGAGCAGCAACGTCAGTATGAGAAGAAGCCCATGGTGCTATCGATGTTCTACTAGTCTTAATATCGCTGCCTATGGTGTCGTAGGTTGCGTGAACCGGAGCCTCCTCAGCATGGCTTACTATTCAAGATTGGATCGAATTTCCAGTACTCTGGGCGGACCGAGTACCAGACACGACAGGCGGCAGCTCTCATCGATCGTCCGGCTCCGAGCTTCGACAGAACAGCCAACAAACGATTCAGTGGATCAAGGAGCAGCGATGCCGGTCAGTCCACTCCTCCTACCCTCCGCTTCCTTCTTCCTGCTAACCTTTTTCTTCTTCCTCTTCTACTACTGCTGCTGCTGCTGCTGCTGCTGCTGCTGCTGCTGCTGCTGCTGCCGCTGCTGCTGCTGCTGCTGCTGCTACTACTACTACTACTACTACTACTACTACTACTACTACTACTACTACTACTACTACTACTACTACTTCCACTGAAACTATTACTACTACGACTACTTCTTCGCTCTTCTCTTGTCATCTTTCCAGTTCTCTAATTGTCCTTCACAATCTGTTTTCTTCGCTTTTCTTTTCTTCTTCGACTTTCGCTCTTCCTTCTCAGTTTATTCATCCTCTTTAGATTCGTCCTTTATAGACAATGAGAACTATTTTCCTGATGAGTAGATTCTCTACAACGCTTAGTCACTTCCACTGGACACAGCTGATTGGTTGTTTGGTTGACTGAGTGACTGATTGATTGGATTGAAATGGTTGGATTGATTTGATAGCTGGAGCCACCTCCCATTTGGAAGTGGATAAGTGCGAATCAGCAACGCTAGATATGCGAGGGAGGCAGAAGGGCTCCGTACCTTTCGCCAGTTCCGAGGACGATCGCAACCTCGCCGTCTGTGGCGCCGAAGCACGACCACCAGATGCTGTAAGTCGATCACACCTTAGCACACATAACACCTCTTCATTACAAGGTCCACCGTTTCCGCATCATTAAACTCGTTTAGTATCAGCAGGTGGTAGACTCAGTTCCGAGTGATTCCCGAAAGTCGCTGTGGTAAGTTGCATATCATTTCATGTTAGGCAGAAGCTGTATGCATCTTGAAGCAGATTCAACATCTGGTAAAGATGCAATTGCGCAAATCTTCAGAATTTTCAGATTAGATATAACGAATACGAAGTCTTAGACAAACATTATGGTCTAGAGACATGCAGTTATGGAAACATCGACAGTTAGAACAACAGAAGATATAGAAGAGATCAAACAAAGAGCAGCAGAGGAACAGACAGAAAGGTATAGGACGTGGATTGGATATAGCCTATAGGTCAGATGACAACCCGCGGAAGCGCAACGGAAGCGAGGGGGTGGCAGGTCTTGCGTTCACATAGTATTCAGTCGAACCATGTGTTGGGCTCAGACGGAGGGACATTAATTTATATGGCGACAGTGAAACGAACAGTTATTCTCATCAATCGATCATCAGACAAAACACTTGAGCTGCAAAGAATCTTCGTCAGACGACGAATCAGACACCCACGTGGTTCCGTTTCCACTTCCAACTGTTGCAGCAAAACGCTTTCATGCAATTTGATCACCAATAGATAATTCTGTCTCTCTGTCTCTGTCTGTCTAATTCTGTCTCAGTCTCTCTTTCTATCTGTGTATACAATTATTATTCTTCATTTACTCGTCTCATCTCTTAGTCATCTCTTTTGTAATGGTAGATTGTGAGTGCTTTGACATGTTAGGTTCGTATCAATATATATTATACAGAACTGAGATTATCTAAATTGAGAGATTTTAGTCAGGGACTGCTAGACTATAACCAGGAGTGTCTGGCAGAAGTGTCAGACACTCCTTTCTGTCTGAGTTGTTATAAAATGTAGGGCCTAAAAGGAGACAGTTTCGAATATCTTATGCACGTATGTAGGCTATATTTTATATATGTATGCATAGGATATATATATATAGGCCTATAATAGTTGAATGTTATACTTACCGCTGACAGAATAGTTGTGTGAACTGTGCAATGTAAAAAGAACCGATTTGCGAACAGTTCAATCAATCAATCAATTTTTTATTGATCCACAAAGCAAACGTGACAATTAATATACAAGAAAATATAATTTAAATAGCCACTTTGATGATGAAAAGGTTTGGAACATTAAGATATTAATGGGTTTAGAAGGCTATATCATGCTGAACGTGTAGAAGTTGGTTTGCGGTCTCTAAGCAGAAAATAATTATTAATTTTATCCGACGGCTGCAGTCGGTTGTGTATCTTAACTTTTGTAACAATATATGCATATACACTGGTCTGATGCAAACTGTTCTTCGAATCGGAGTTACAGATCATCGTTGCTACGGAGACGACTATTCTGACGGAGAAGCCGCCGATGAGTGCATCAGCAGCAGCAGCAGCAGCAGCAGCAGCCGGAGCAGAAGAAGACTCGGCGATTGATGGCGAGCCTTCGCAGCAGAATGGAATGAGGTCAGGTCCACCTGTTGAGAATGCAGCGGCAGAAGCAGCCAACGCTTCGTCTTCTTCTGAGCATGAAAACTCTGCATCAAACTACGAGACGATTGTCGTCTCCAAGTGCGTCTACGTCAAGGCCTCTGATCCAAACAAACTCCGTCAGGTAGGACCTACTGTTCTTTGAACTTATCATAACATTCTAAACAGATTCGCCTAATGCCTCCATCAGCTGCTGGTATTAGGCGAAGTTCAATGCTGACCTAACATTGGTTGCAGCTTTTCGACCAGCTGAAGGTCCGATAATTGCTCCCCAATGAGGGTACAACTATAAGCACATATGTTCAACATTCATTGAGTGTATTCCTGGAGAAACCGGAATTTAGGCAAAGAGTTGCTTTGACTTTAAATTCTGCATATTAAATGGGCTTTTGAGAAACGCTGTTAAGCTGAAGATTTCTGGATGTCATCTTTAGACAATATAGGTTCCGTCTGTGAAACTTGCTGTTGGCCTACGTTTTGTTAAGCCGATCCACATGGCTTCTTGTATACATGATTTCGCTGCTGCCTAATATTCCAACTAAATGACACTATATTACCGTTGTCTCTTTATCATTGTCTTTCTTTTCAGTGTACTGTCTCATATGCATACGTAACTTCTCCAGCTATGGCTTCACGCTGTTGCTAAAACAAACTGCTATTTTATTTAAATATCATTTACTTTATCCAACCGGTCATGTCTAAAATACCCACAAGCTTTTTTAGGCCGCTCTTGTTCTTTATTTACCATCCTTCCGTTTCTAAGAATCTTCATCAACGTCCAAAACTCAGTGGAGTTGCCTTCCGCTATAGTAGGCCTATACCTTTTGCTTCGGTCGACCCGTCTTCTCACTGAGCTACTTAAATCGTGTTAAAGATGACTATATGCCCCGAGAATTCTGAGGTCTCGTGATCTGCCATCAACGGAGCTTCATGAGGTCACTATAGAGCCACCTCCGTGGCCCGCCTCATTTATGCTGCGCCTGCCTCGTGGGGCTACACCTCGAGCGAGGATATGGAAGCATGCAAAGACTGGGTTCCTACCAGAGTCGACTCAGAGCTTTGCGGAGATGGCAGAGGGAGCCGACGATGGACTACTGCACACCGTTGTGCGTAACGAAGGACTGTTCCCTCTAGTCGCAAAGAGGAGCCATACTCTTCGTCGTTCTCACCAGTTTGTAATCCCGAGTAGGGACGACAGAAACTTAATTCCCAGAGCCCTTATCGCTAGTTTCCACAGACATGATCACCGCTATCTAATGTTAAGATTTTAACTAATATTAGGCCTACATAACCAATATTACTTTATTCAACTAACATATACTTCTCTGCTAACTAATGTTAGGATGTTAACTAATATTACATAGGCTACCGTACCTAATATTACATCATTCAACTAACATTACTTCTCTGCTTTAGCTATCCATATCCATATCCGCGGCCACTTGGACCAAGTGACTTGGTTGTTCCTAGGATGCGCACTGCTACAGCCCAGTCTCGTAGCTTTGTGGTTGTGGGCCCTTCCAGCAGGAACCGCCTGCCTCAGGACCTTAGGCTTGACCTCATCTCTCTCTCTCACACACACACTCTCTCTCTCTCTCTCTCTCTCTCTCTCTCTCCTGTCCAGCGCTTGAAAACATTTCTATTTGTCAGTGAAGACACTGACCCGGTTCGGGACCGCCTCTGATTTTGAGTGACGCTATATAAATTCTCGATTACAGGAAAAAAACAAATTACAAATGCATGTTCGTCTTCTTGTTTTTGCCATTTCCCTTCTATGTGGGTTTCGGAGTCCGCCATCTAAGTATTGGTCCCCTCCACCAAACGGTGACCAGATTATCAAACTTTAAACATAAGAACAAATGTCGGGCCTTGGCGCCGCAATCTTTTCTTCGTCAGAACAGTTCTTAGAAATTGCTGTCGTTTGGTCGCCACTCGCCAGGGATCAGTCATCAATCCCCGCCTCAGCCACTTGGTGACTCATCACTAGGTCCCTCGATCTAACTAGCTGATGCCTTAATTATATTATTGTAGCGTAACTACCCGGGGCAAGGCTACTGACCAGGATGGCCCTTCCCAGGTATCAGCGTGTCAACTCCTATGTCCGTGGTTCGGCTTCACTTAGTCAAGCTGAAGGCTTCAGACTCTGGTTCAGTTCAATCGTTTTATTCATGTAAAACAAACCGACTACCCGTCGGGTGAATCAAATGACAGTTACAAATCGTCAATGTACAATAAACCGCAAGTTCTACCGAAGAAGATTGTCCGCCACTACAATTCGCAGATGAAACCGTTCGCTACTCACGCTTGACAGTCCGTGTATCGCAACGCTTGACAGTCCGTGTATCGCAACGCTTGACAGTCCGTGTATCGCAACGCTTGACAGTCCGTGTATCGCAACGCTTGACAGTCCGTGTATCGCAACGCTTGACAGTCCGTGTATCGCAACGCTTTACCGTCCGTGTATCGCAACGCTTGCGACGCCAAGTTCGCCAGGCGACGACGTGGATCCCAGTCCAGCTCGCAATCGCTTCCGAAGCGCCACGCAATTGTCACCGCCGACGACGACTAACTTCGCTACTCGACGACTAAGTTCACCCGTCCGCTCGAGTGTCCTTTCCGGTCGAGCGCCGACTGTTTCTTCTCCTCCGACGAAGTGACTCCGACGACTCCTTCCTCCGACCGTGTCCGCGTGTGAGTGAGTCCCGACTGTCTTCTCCGACTCTCTCTGACTGACTGACAGAGTGCGTCCGACGCAGTGCTCTGACCGAGTGAGTCCGACGAAGTGCGTGCTGACTGTCCTTGTCTTCTCCTTATATAGTGTATCGATACAGGGTATCGTGTATCGTGTATCGATACCTGCGGGTATCGTGTATCGTGTATCGATACCTGCGGGTATCGTGTATCCTGTATCGTGTATCGATACCTGCGGGTATCGTGTATCGTGTATCGATACAGGGTATCGTGTATCGAGTATCGTGTATCGTGTATCGTGTATCGATACAGGGTATCGTGTATCGAGTATCGTGTATCGTGTATCGAGTATCGTGTATCGTGTATCGATACCTGCGGGTATCGTGTATCGTGTATCGTGTATCGATACAGGGTATCGTGTATCGAGTATCGTGTATCGTGTATCGAGTATCGTGTATCGTGTATCGATACCTGCGGGTATCGTGTATCGTGTATCGTGTATCGATACCTGCGGGTATCGTGTATCGTGTAGCGTGTATCGATACAGGGTATCGTGTATCGATACAGGCTGGCTGGCAGGTATCGTGTATCGAGTATCGATACAGGGTATCGTGTATCGAGGCTGGCTGGCATGCATCGACATAGGCAGGCACCGAGGCTGGCTGGCCCGCAGCGTGTCGGGACGGCCGAGTCCAAAATGAAGATAAGGGGGTGGAAGGGCCAAAACTTCCACATTATTATTAATTGTTAACTGTTATAATATAGGCTACTGATTTCAATTATTCAGTCTTGAAATGGAGGTATAGCCTACGACATTGCAATTTATTAAGAGCAGTTCAATGTGTTCTAGTTCCCGGAAACCATTCAAAGCAATCTCGATTAATTATATAGACTGACAATATCAGCATATTCCTAAATTGTCAATTAATCGAGAGCCTGTATAGTCGCAGACGCGCTCGATTTGTATCGCAGTGTTTGCTTGAAAAATTTCTGTTAGTATATTTAATTAAATCAAAAGTGAAAATACGACAGTTATTTAATCGCCAACATCAAAAGTTCTACACGCACGATTCTATAAATTGCGTTCGCCAGCAATATTCAACGCATTTTTTACTCAGGCATTTAACTCACTGCGATATCAAACCGTGGCGGACAGGCCACAAGACGAATGTAGGTTATAATGTAATAATAACTACCGTGTTGAAGCGTTCTCCGGTGACGTAATGCAACAGAGGGCTCCTGTGGCCGAACTGTAGATGGAAGCGTAATAGCCAATATTTAAGTTGCAGCTTATTTTTCCTATTTTAGCGATTTAAATTATTAATTAGTATAAAATAAGACGCCTTTCGGTCCAATATTTAATGCCTAAAGCTAGGACGTCGCTTAATATCACATGTGTCTATCTCTCTCTTGGACACCTGTTACCTGTAGCCTATTTGAGAAGATCGTAATAGGCTAGTATAAAAGTATGGAGGCCAGAATGTATTTTACATGGTAGACAATACAGCGCAGACAGATGAATAAAGGCTGCCTCACGATGCTGTGCTTACAGTGTAGAGTGGCGATGTGTGCACTCTGCATTTAAGTGATACGATGTATCACAGGTTTCGGTAAAGTAACGAATGATTTTACGGACACTGCGTCCGGTACAAGGTTAATCAGTGCGCTCCCGAGTGACAGCCGCCCCAAACGCGGTCTGACCTTCGCTGGCAAACGCCGACCCAACCGGGTTGGTGCCCACCCTGTTGCAGATCTCGAGACGTACTGAGTCTGATCGTGGATGGCTGATTCGGGGGAAGACCGATCTTGAGAAATAAAGGCTCACAGGTCTGTATCGGTAAAATACGAGGAAGGCGACCCCGCAGGTTACCGTTAATAGTCCGGGGAAAGACCCCGATGCTTCCAATCAGTAAATATGGGGAAGGCGGACCCCGCTGGTGACAGTACGATAGACTGTGGAAAGACCCCGGTGGTTCCGTTCGATACACACACAGGTCTGTACAAAAGACGGGGAAAAGACCCCGTTGGTGTCTGTTTCGATATATACGGAAAAGGTCCCGTCGGTGTCTGGTTCGATATATTCGGGGAAAACCGATCGTCAGTACAGAGCTCATAGGTCTGTCCGGTAAAGTACGGGGCAAAGAGTCCGCTGGTGACCGTCCGATAACCCTCGGGCAAAGTCCCCGCTGTTGACCGTCTGAGACACACGGGCAAAGATCCCGTGGTGACCGTCTGATATAAGCTACGGGCAAAGACCCCGTGGCGATAACTCAGTACAGATATCGTCCATAAATAGCTAACCAGTGCGATCCCGAGTTACAGCCGAATCAGTCATTCTTAGGTGTTGGATTGACTCGCCGATTCGACAGAGCTGGGGCCCATCCTGCTGTTAGATCGCTAGCCGGTCTGAATCCCGATTGTGGGAGTTTAACGGGCTGAGTAAACCTCGGGGAGAGACCGATGTTGAGTAATATAGGAAACACAGGTCTGTATCGGTAAAGTGCGGAGGAATATTCCGCTGGTAACGTCCAGTAAAATACCAGAAAAGACCCCGCCGGTCTATTGGTAAAGTGCGGGCAAAGATCCCGCTGGTGACGTCCGGTGAATTACGAGGAACGATCTTGTTGAAGCTATTCGATAACATCGGGGAACTACCGTAAAATCTCAATTCGCGGTCTCCGTGTTTGGTTCCCTTGCTCCGTCATAGTTATTCCCACGGTCTACCGGCAAATATCAGTCCGGGGAACCAACCGACCGATCCGACCGTGGTCTGTTCAGGTGTTCAGGAAGGATCTACAGTGGAAAGTGAATACACAGGTCTGTGTAAAATAACGGGGTAAAGTTGCTGACATTTACCCCAGTGGTGCCGTTAGCAGAATCGAGTCTGAATACTCAGAAATGAAGCTTACGAGTCTGTGCGCTGCCGGAAAACGACGCAACCGCGAACAGCCGTTACGTTAACTATTGGAATCAAAGAGTCTGGTTCAAGGGATACTGCTTGTAAAGTAAAAGCCCACTCTGCTTGTGAGGTCTCGAGACAGACTGATAGATGAATAGCGGGAAGATACAAGGTTGCGTAAACGGGGAAAAGATTAACCTCAAAGTTCGGGTCGGGTACTCAGGTCCGAAAGAGACAAGTCCGTGTTTTCCAGCTGAAATTCAGCTAGCCAGAGTCCCAAGGTGAAGAGTATGCGAGTTCCAGGTAAAAGGGAGATTGAATCAGACCAAGAGTAAGCGATACGTCAAAGTTCTGGTCGGTTAGTCGGATACCCAGGTCCGAAAGAGACAAGTCCGCGTTTTGCTAGCCGAAGTTCAGCTAGTCAGAGTCCCTAGGTGAGGAGTACGATAATCCCATGTATGAAGGGAAATAATAAAGCAGACCAAGAGAGCGATACGTGAAAGTCAGGGTAGTCGGGTACCTAGGTTGAAACATATACACAGCTCTGAGAACTGACTGAAGTGCGAGGTCGGTCCCCCTCGTGCGTAGGTCGGAAGTTCTGTGTGTAGATAAGAAGGTTAGAGAAAGGACATTCACTATCAGAGTGCCGTAGAGACCCTTACCGTTATCTTTCGAAGCAGAAGTTATCATTGTGTTGGTCGATACTAGCCAACACAGAGGAAACTTATCCTTAAATTGTGGTGCATAACAATATACGTGTGAAGCCGGTATGCCACACAAGGAAATGCAGCTAGAGACACGTGACGGTGGGAAGACGAGTTGTCCAATGGACAGGTGCCTAGAGGACGTGACGCAGAGAGTTGCCATTGACAGTTGCCCAATAGACTGGTGTCTAGGACGATATGACGTAGAGACTTGTCATGTGGATTCCTTGTTCCTGAAACTTAGAAAACGTTTGGTGTCCCTTATAAATGGCGATAGTTCGAGTCACGAGATGTAGAATGGTACGTCATGATTTAGATCAGGTGGAGAGTTGGAGGTAGCCCGTGGCTAACAAGACACACAAAAGAGGAAGACTCCTGCTGGTAAAAGAACGAACCCTGTTCTGAGAGACGACCATCCTCCTTGAATAGGTTTTATCTGCGGCATCAGCAGAAAACAAGCTTAAACAAGAATATCAGTTACCGCCGGCGTAAATCATTGCGCGTATCATTAATTAATTATCGGCCGAAAATTCTACTCGCGAACGCACGGACATAATGTGAAAACGTGCGTTTAAGTTGTGTATCTGTTGCTTACACGGCAGGACAAGAAGACTGAAGAGGACGAAGAACAAGAGGATGAAAGCAGTTACAACACTCAAGAAGCGGAAGCAGTAAAATATGACGAAGAAAGTAGACGATCAGAAGAAGCGGCAGAGAAAACAAAAGAAAACAAGAAAGAAGCAGATGATGCGGAGGAGAGAAAACAGAGAAGGGAGGAAGATACAGATGGACCGTTGTCGCATCCGCCCGATGACAACCTGACATCTCGTGGTACTCACGTCACAACCACCATTACGAAAGAGGTACAAAGCTCTATATGGTTAGGCCTCGAGCAGAAAGTTTTTATTTTATATCTTTTATTCCGACATCTTATGTCCAACATTCCACTTTGCCCGCTTTTACGTAACTCATTCCTTTCATATCCACCCTGCATAGCTGGTTCCATGTTCCTTATGGCTCCATGCTTATACACCATCACAATATTACAGCACCTAGGTGCAAATGAAAGTTTTGGTAAGCAAAATTGTTCTAATGCTTTCTTTTCTTATTGTCTCGTACGCCACCGCGCAGAGCCACGCTAATGCAACAAAAACCGTAAACTCTTGTTATCTAAAGTTACCGACAGCAATTCACCAACAGGACTTTTCTAGCATCCCATCCTGCTTGATTCTCATGCCCGAAGAATTGCAATCTGATTTGACCTAAGTGGCCTTATATTTCTAGATGATTACCCGTCAAAGAACAAAATGTTTTTTTTAACTTAACAGTGCTTGTCAGCATCGTAACCACAGCGCTAAACAGCCACTCTATAGACATATGCAGTCACGCATATATCAATATGCATAAAGCACATAATAAATGTTTGTACAGACAACTATAGACCTGATGGTCTTGTTTTATCTGCCATAGTACAAAGTTGAGAATAATGGCGTCGTGGAGAGGATAGAAAAAAGAATTGTAATAACGAGCGAAGGAGGGGAAACTATCGACCACGACAAGGTGAGCGCCGTTAAGTTTTGTGCAGGTTAACGGAAAAAGCAGTTTAAGATTGAATGTTAACCATTTGATATACTACACAGGGGCGCCCGCAGGCGGACGCACTGGACGCACGTGCGTCCACCCACCAGATCAAATCCACACAAGTATAAGGCAGAGCATGGATATTTTTTATGAACGACAATACTGCATGTTAAAGATTTGGATGTTATCTAAATTGAATTGTGTCTAATGAGTCATTTTCAGTGTATGACTACCAGCGGCGGACAGAGGACGGGTAGGATGGGAGGGGACGGCAGGAGTGTGCGTCCAATTTTTGTGGGATGTGCGTCCAATTTTTTAAAGCCTGCGGGCGCCCCTGAATTACTACATATAGTTTGTCTTGAACTGACGTACACAAAACAGCAAATATTAAACTCCAAAGCCTTTCAACCTCTACTTAAGTTTCACTTTAAATATAATTGTATGTATGCATGTATGTTTGCATGTATGTATTTAGGGCCTATGTATGTTTGCTAGTTAGTTATTTATGGACGCTAACTATCGCGCCTTTTAAGTACCTCACAAGCCCACGCTTGCCTAAATGATGTTAACTGTCATCTATACATATAATAATAATAATAATAATAATAATAATAATAATAATAATAATAATAATAATAATAATAATAATAATAATAATAATAATAATAATAATAATAATAATAATAATAATAATAATAATATTAATAATAATAACATGTGCGATGCAGGGGCTCCCTGCATCGCACATGTTCCAGCCGGTGGCCATCGAGACCTTGGGGCCGATGAACCCTTCAGCCTCAGATTTTATCAGCGACATAGGCGGTCGCATTTCTTCCATCAGTGGCGACAGACGCGAATCAACTTTTCTTTTTCAGCGTTTGTCCATCAGCATCCAACGCTATAATTTGATTGCATTTAAAGGCACTTTTCCCACGCTTTCCCCCGAAGACGAGGCCTGACCCTCCAGACACTATCTCTGCTCCTAAATAACAATAATTTTTCTAAATCCTGAGGGATCCTTGATACCTCGGGTAAAAAAAAAATAATAATAATAAGCACAAGCGAACTCCAAGCCCACATGCTGCCTCCAGAATTAGCTGATGCCTCAGACGATCTTGTAACCACAGCACTGACAGCATGGACAATACTCACGGGTGCGGAACCACCAACAGGATCAACAGCTTATCGTCAGAGAGAATGGGATAGCCGCTGGATAAGTAAGGCGTGGACAACTCTGCACGAGTCTGCGAACAATGCACTAGACCGGGCTCGTCTCTTAGCTTCTCGGGCACCACACTCGGGCGATTGGCTGCTATCTCCTCCGGTTACTGCATTGGGCCTCCGCTTGTCCGATGAAGTGATACGGATCGCGGTTGGAATGAGACTTGGAACGACTCTGTGCGAACCACATTTGTGTCAGTGTGGCGAGAGAGTTGACGCCAGAGGACTCCACGGTCTTGTCTGTAGAAAAAACGCTGGCAGACATCAACGGCACAGCATGCTAAACGATATCATATGGAGATGGTTTGGTAGAGCGAAGATCCCTTCTCAGAAGGAACCTTTAGGCCTCATCAGATTATTTAATCATTATTGTTAAATAATAATAATAATAATAATAATAATAATAATAATAATATTTATTCTTTAATTAAGCGCCTGCAAACGCACTGCGCTGTACATGTACATGTTATGCGATAAATCTTAACTACTAACAGAACAGACAGCCTGCAATATCCATATAGCGTGTGTCTGTCGGAGAACGCTACGTCACAAACGGTTTATGTTCTATTGCGAAACAGAAACCTTTTGTGACGTCAGTACTGCCGTCTTGACGACAGCGATCAGAGCATTTTTACCAACGATACATTTATATAGGCTAGGCCTACACTGCCGTCATAATTTGACGTCATAATATGACGGGTAATATGATCAGAACATTTTAACCAACGACATAATTATATAGGCCTACACTGTCGTCATAATATGACGTCATAATATGACGGGTAATATGATCAGAACATTTTTAACCAACGACATAATTATATAGGCCTACACTGCCGTCAAAATATGACGGGCAAATAAACTAGTTAAAACAGATAGTTGGCCTAAATCAACAAAGCAATGCACAAATTACTAGAAGATTCACCAATCGCGGGCTATACTATACTCTTTTTTAGCCGTGGCTGCACTGGGAGCGCTCCTGAGTAGACAGCCTTGAAGGGGCGCTATATAAATGTTCCTTAAGTAATAATAATAATAATAATAATAATAATAATAATAATAATAATAATAATAATTAGGGGCTCTTTTGATCAGCACATGGGGGACGAGAACCTCTAACTTGATATAGTTTCTTAGAGCCTGAGGGATTCTTGCTACCTCGGGCGAAAATAATAATAGGCCTAATAATAATAATAATAATAATAATAATAATAATAATAATAATAATAATAATAATAATAATAATAATAATAATAATAATAATAATAATAATAATAATAATAATAATAATAATTGTGAACTGAGTTTTGTGTACAGTCTTGCAGTGCGAGATATTAGCGTATATATTTAGTGCGCTTACTTTAGTTTCACGTGTATATGTATGTATGATAGATGCATAGGCGTAATTTGTGGGGGTACGAGGGGTACCCGTACGGGCCGTACCCCCCACTTTTTGGACTAGGGGGTACTGTACCCCCCACTTTTTCAGCAATGTCAATCAATATTTTTTTATTGCGCCTTCCCAGAGAGTGCAGTCTCCGCCAAAGTGCGAAAGTACTTAGATACACAGGTAAACCGAGAGCCAAAATTAATGAGAATACTGACAGGGAATATGTTCAAAATGGCCACTTTGGGAAAAGCGAAAGTGGAGAAGAAATTGGTACCCCCCACTTTTTAGACCAAAGTATTGGTACCCACCACTTTTTAGACTAAAATTACGCCTCTGGATAGATGCATAGCGTTTAGTTGTACTTAGTGACAGGCGTGGCCGGCCGATCTCGGCAGCGGCGCGCTAGGCCTATATGTATATAATTAGATTTCGGTTGCGCGCACAGAAGACAGGTGTGTCAAGAGGCGCGAAGAATAGTGTACTGGAGAAGTTTGAATTCGTGTGTTCGCTGTATTAGTAGTGTGGCTGACTAGTTGTAATTGAATTGAGTTCTGTCTGTTCGTTTGTTTCTTATTAAACAAAAGATATTAAACTGTGTTGGTGATTAATTCAGGCTAGGCTACACAGTAGAAAATAAAGCTACTTATACGTAGAATCAATGTCAAAAGGTGAACATTAAATAGGCGTTAAGTACGAAGAGAACAAGGATTTAGTAAGAAGGATTGTCAACGGAAGGATAGGGTTGACATAATAATAATAATAATAATAATAATAATAATAATAATAATAATAATAATAATCGCGGCTAGGCGATTTCTGGAAGAAATGCCTACAGATTCGGTCCTGATCAAGCTAGACTTCAGCAATGCTTTCAACAGCCTACACAGAGACCGCATGCTCACCTCGATGGATGAGATCGCGCCAGAACTGACATCATATATCCGTCTTGCTTATGCTGAAGCTTCGATACTACAATTCGGACAATACACTATTCTCTCACAAGTCGGTCCCCAACAAGGCGACCCGTTGGGACCGCTACTGTTTTGCCTGCCGTTGCAACCAATCCTTGAGAAATTATCGTCATCGCTTGTGCTTGGATATCTGGACGATTTATCTCTGGGAGGAAGGGCCTCTATTGTGGCGGAGGACGTGAAAACACTGGAATACGAGAGCGGATTGCTAGGTCTGCAACTCAACTACGCAAAATGCGAAGTAATATCGCGCATGGAGAGGGGGAAAGTTCCTTCAAACCTTCAACACTTTCCCGCTATCGCACCGGAAGCGGCCTGTTTGCTTGGCGCACCGCTGTCGTCCGAGGAGGCCCTAACTGCAAGCCTGGAGTTTCGCTGCTCGGAACTGACGCTGGCGCTTTCAAGACTGGAAAATATTGCAAAACATGATGCCTTAGTCCTCCTCAGAAGCTCACTGTGTTCACAAAAGCTACTACACACCCTAAGATCCCACCCCTGCAGCGGACATGCTCTACTAGACAAATATGACGAAATACAGAGGGAAGGTTTGTGCTCAATCCTCAACCTTAACCTTACCGATATGCAATGGCTTCAAGCGTCCTTACCGGTCAAGACGGGAGGACTGGGCATACGTCGGGTCGCTTCGCTTGCGCTTCCTGCCTTCTTGGCTTCCGCTGCAGGCACCCACGTCCTTCAGTCCTCCATGTTAGGTTACGACCAATCCATCACCGACGCGCGCTTTGAAACGTTGTTACAGCGATGGAACGCCGAAAGTCAAATCACACATTCAGATAATTACGCAGCATACAGACAATCATATTGGGATGGTCCTCTCGTGAAGAGAGTGGTGGACTCATTGGACGCCTTTCTGGTCGACGCTTACCACCAAGCAAGATTCAAAGCAACCTCAGCACCACACGCCAGCGACTGGCTGTTCGCACTACCGATGTCATCATGCGGGCTACGATTGGATGACGAGGCGGTAAGAATTGCAGTAGGCCTCAGACTGGGGACGAATATATGCGAACCGCACGCATGTCCCTGTGGAGCAATGGTGACGGCGGACGGGTCACACGGGATGTCGTGCAACCTAGGACCTGGCAGAATCGCCAGACATGCGGCTTTGAATGATTTGATAAGCCGAGGCCTATCTCGAGCGGGCGTCCCTAATATCAAGGAACCACCTGGGCTGTCGAGGACGGACGGGAGACGACCGGACGGACTTACGCTGATACCATGGCGCAGAGGACGAAGTCTTGTATGGGACGTCACCGTAACTGACACTGTGGCGCCCTCTTACCTTCATGCAACGTCCGCAACATCAGGAGCAGCAGCGGAACTAGCGGCCACGAGAAAGAACAACAAGTACAGCCAGATCAGCGCAGACCACTTTTTTGTCCCTCTAGCTTTCGAGACCTTAGGCCCTATCAATGACGACGGAATGGCCCTTATAAAAGACTTGGGGAGATACTTAGCTTTAACCACCGGAGACCCTAGGGAGACTTGTTATCTACTCCAGCGGTTGTCAATCACCATACAACGCTTCAATGCTGTTGCCTTCATAGGAACTTTCATGCGGCCAGAACTTGTCGAATGATGTTTTAAAAAAATAAATATATATATATAATAATAATAATAATAATAATAATAATAATAATAATAATAATAATAATAATAATAATAATAATAAAGGTCAGTCGGCCTTTTTAGGTCAGATGGTAAACGTCCGGATGGTGCCACTTTAATTCCTTTGTCGGAGGGTAGATACCTGGCATGGGACGCCACTGTGGTTCACACGTGTGCGCTTTCCTATGTCACCCACCCTGCCAGCTCCAGGGGGCCTGCATCAGCCCAGGCGGCTGAACGCAAGGAGCTAAAATATCTGGGACTCCCACCAACCCACAGATTCCAGGCAATTGCTTTTGAGACCTTGGGCCCCGTCAATCCCTCAGGCGCCGCTTTCATCAGCGATATAGGTAGTCGCCTTTCTACCATCAGTGGAGACCGCCGTGAGGCTTCGTTTCTCTTCCAGCGTCTATCTATATGCATACAACGCTACAACTCCATTGCTTTCAACGGGACATTCCCAGAGCCTCCGGACGACGAGGTTTGATTTTCCGGATGTTACATTAATTAATATTGAAGTCCCTGAGGGATCCTGTATACCTCGGGGCAAAAAAAAAATAATAATAATAATATTATTAGTATGATTGAAAATGAATGAATAATGTGATATTAATATGGCAAAGGTCAATACTTAAATCAGTGGCATGGATACTGTGTGTAGGTATGTAGGTAGGTAGATATGTAGGTAGGTAAGTATGTAGGTAAGTATATGAGAAGGTATGTAGGCAAATATTTAGTTAGGTAGGTATGTAGGTAAGTATGTGAGAAGGTCTGTAGGTAGATATGTAGGTATGTGTGTATATAGGTATTACATATGTACGTTTGTAGTAATGAATGTAGGTAGGTAGATATGTTGGTAGGTAGGTATGTAGGTAAGTATGTGAGAAGGTATGTAGGCAAATATATAGGTAGGTAGGTATGTAGGTAAGTAATGAATGAATGTTTGCATACAGTGTACTGCCAATGTCAAATTGGCAGTAAGAAACTACTGCTTGACCCGGATTTTTCTGGCACTGCCTTTAATGCTAGCTACCACCTGTAACTTACTTGGAAGTTTTGTCTCTCTTTAATCATACTGTTTCTGAACCATATCCGATGGACTTCATACCTTCAGCATTCCTTGTCTCCTGTTCCGATGTTTTCTCCCACCTTATTGCACATTTGGCCAACTTGTCGTTTACTGAAGGCTGTATTTCATCATGTTTTAAATCTGCTTTAGTCATACCTTTACTTTTGAAACCTGACCTGGACACCAACAGTCTGTCAAACTTTAGACCCATCTCCAACCTTTACCATATTTCAAAAGATTCTTGAACTTTTCTTCCTAACACATATAAAGATACATTACTTCATCTCCCAATTTCAGTTCTTACTTATTTACTTACTTACTTACTTTCTTTCTTTCTTACTTACTTACCGATTAGCTTACCGTGAAGCTTACTACTGAAATTGGTCTCGCCTTTACGTTGGACAACATCTTCTCATCCACTGATAAAGGAAAGACGTGTCTCTCAGTATGTCTCGACTTTAGTGCTGCTTTCGACACTATTCACCACTAGCTACTACTTTATAGACTCAATAAAAGCTTCGATGTCTCTGGGACTGCCTTCAACTGGTTAGCTTCTTACCTCTGCAATCGGTCTCAGCATGTGGGTATTGGTACTGCTCGATTGGATCCTTCTCTCTGCACTGCTGGTGTTCCTCAGGGATATGTTCTCGACCCCCTATTCACCATCTTCACTTCACCAATCAGTCACATAGCCAATCACTTTGGAGTCCAGTTACAGCAGTATGCTGATGATACTCAGCTTTCATTGCTCTGTTACCAACGGATCAGTCACGCAAAGTAATACTAGAAGAGTGCCTCTCTTCAGTGCATGGCACTGTGACTGCATGCATGATTCTGCTTCAACGGTCTTGCTATAAACCCAGAGAGGGCCTAAGTCTGAAGCAATCATGTTCGGCTCACGCCAACCACTGCGCTCTTTCCTTTCCCATTCTAGCGTTGACCTTGCTGGCACTGTTGTTCCAATATCAAAGACTGTCAATACACTTGGGGTCACTTTGGATTAATCTCACATTCCAAACCCACACAACAAACTTTTGCACAGCTTGTTTCTATCATATCAGGGCAATACGTCACATAAGGTCTGCTCTTACCACAGAACATAGCCTGTTCTCTTGTCTGCTCTCGCCTAGAGCCCTGCGCCGACGTCATAGCGTCGGCGGCGGCGCGCCGGTCATTTTTGGTCGGCGGCGGCGGCGCGCCGACGAACAAAAATCGGCGGCGGCGGCGCCCACAAAATGTCGGCGTCGGCGCGGCGCGGCGCGGCGTGCCCTAGTCAGAGACATGAGTCACCATGGACTTCCGCAGGAATTTTTTCGGAGGGGGCACAATTTTTCTAAGGGGGCAAAGTTTTTCCAGGGGCAAAATGACGTTTTTGCATGGAACATCTATTCACAAATCCAGGGGGGCCAACCCTCCTTCCCTCCTTCGGACGCCCATGTGAATCACTATGAAAGTTGAACAGCCGTTGGTCCTGTGACCAGTCAAAGGGCCAAGTTCTCTAAAGTCACTCCATCACACTGAAGCTCAACTACATATAAAGGGACTGAAAGAGAAGACACCTTCAGACATTTGCCTTACAATATTAACATCCTTAATTACACTGCACATCTGTATAGGTATTGGCAAATTGTAATCAGATGAAGCAACATGCATTTGCATTTTGCATGAATACACTTGCATATGCACTGATACAGTGTAGGCCTACACACCAAGTCACATGGCAGATGTCGGATAACAGCATCCTCCCAGTAAGAGAGGCTGCTGAAGCCATGCAGTGAAATGCAAATGTATACGTTTTCCTATGGTAATACACTGGCCGAGTGGCCTCACTCCTGTTAATGTTTCAATGAATTTACCAGGTGGTCTGCTGCCCGTTTGAATTGGTGCCACACCATTCAAAGTTTCCACATATAGACCATTGTTTGTATCAGACTAAACTGAAAAAGACCATTCTTGATACTATACCTACTAAGTCAAAACCTGTGTCAAGTGATACTGTTTATCTGAATAGGTTCCAACCAAAAGTGTTAATGAATTATACCTTCCCTTCTGCAAGATTATTACTTAAATGGCATATCTTGATATTAATAGCACTCATAAACTCCTCTAATCTTACAACATTAAGCCAAAAATTTACACCATTGTAATAAGACCACAGACATCAAAGACAACAATCAATAAGTTATAGAAGCTATTCAACATGAAGGTAGAGAATGAGGGAATACTGTAGTACTGTAGTACACATACAAAGACATGCATTGCATATTGCTTTTGTTGTCAATGTATTAAGGAAATGGCAACAGGAACAGGTGTATCAAAACAATAGTTACTTGTAACAAGAAATCGCTTTAAATGACTGTTTGCACCATGGCACAAAGAAAAAAATCATCAAAGTATCAGGAAAACGAATTTAGTCAGGAAGAAAATGCATTCTTGGTATCAAGATAAAGACCACAAACATTGTTATCAGCTATGTTCACTCTTTATCTTCTTCATTAACACAGAAGTTCCTACCAATCAAAGTGCCATTTTCTGAGAATAGTTTGCTTATCTTTGCAGTATCATGCAAAACATGAAAATTGCAACAATAACCATTAAGCATATCAAACTGGCATCGGCGGCGCGCCGACAGATTGTCGGCGGCGGCGGCGGCGGCGCGCCGACAAATAAAAATCGGCGGCGGCGGCGCCCACGAAATGTCGGCGGCGGCGGCGCGGCGCGGCCGGCGCAGGGCTCTACTCTCGCCTCGATTATGCCAACTCTGTGTGTGCAGGCATATCAGATCTTCAAGTCATCAGGCTTCAATGAATCCAAAACTCTCTGCCTCGCGTGGTGCTACGTGCATCTTCTCGTTATAAAAATGCATTAACTTTGCTCCACAAGCTGCATTGTCTTCCTGTAGAATTCAGAATAAGATTTAAACTGCCATGTCTGACCTATAAAACACTCACAACGTGCACTCCTACCTACCTTCAACCACTAGTCTCTCCTTACATCCCGCCACGCAGGCTGCGGTCTTCGGTGATGGGTCTTTTGGTTGAGTCTAGAATGTAGCACTGCCATGGGCTCTCGTGCATTTTGAGTTGCAGCCTCAAAGGAATGGAACCGACTACCAATGTTATCCACCATTGTTTCAACCTCTTCTTCTTTTTCAATAAACGCCTCAACACTTATTATTTCTCACTGGCTTTCAAACATCTGGATATCTAACTGACTAACGCGCCTCAGATTCGCATTTCTGTGAGACTTTGCATGCATTAAAAATGGTCGTAATAATAAGACTGGATGAGTGAATCAAGTAATGACTGAATGAATGCTTCATTCTGCATGTGTGTGTGTGTGTGTGTGTCTGTGTGGGCGATGATTAGGCGTTGGCTGAAGCAATCAGATCTGTGACGGATATGAACGACGATCTGGCCGTTGAGATGGTTGAGGTCGAAAATTCAACGAATATGAGAGTGAATGGACTGACCTAAGAAGTCATCAAGATTCTTCGTATGCGACAGAGAATTTGTTCATGGTAAGAACTCTACATTATCATTTGAGTCGAAATTTCATTTCCATTGCTTCCGAAGCAGTTTACTATTATAGATAGGGGAAATCAGCGGTGGTCACAGTATAAAACTGAATGGCTGCCTGACTCACTTTCAAGTCTCTGCACAAATTAAACCTATATCTTCTATTCAAGTCCATCTGTCTTCTCGATTGAATTCACTTTCCTCCTTTCCTTTTATGACTCTACACCTCATAAATTCATGACTGCTTGCTATTTTATTAAACGTGTTGAAAATCCTTAAGTTGCACTTGATTAGGAAATCCTCAGCCTTTATCATGAACTAACCTGATACAGCATATTATGTAGCCTAAGCTTCCTAACCCAGATTTGCAATAACACACGATGCCTCATTATCAAGTCATTGTTATTATTAGATATCGTTCGCTTTTGACACACCATTTGATCATTACCCCATTCACTCGCCCTAACAGCCTAACTAGTCATCCTATCTTTCATTAATTTACCGTATTAGTTGAATTTTAGTCAGTGCTCGAAATGGACCGGAACGCACCGGAACGCCGTTCCGGTTCGTCAAATGAATTAGCGTTTCCGTTCCGGTTCGTCAAATGAATTATTGTGGAAAATACTATGAAATTAACGTGAATTCTCCCATATCTTTGACTAGCGTTCCGTTTCGTAAAATTTTCCATTTCGAGCACTGATTTTAGTTCTTTATACAAAGCCATCGATCCTCTTCTCTTGACGACGTCCTCTCCTTTTACACGACTCTTGACACACACTGGCTGCTATTATTGCCAAGCCTAGACTCCATTCTAACAATCTCTGGTGCAATTCCTATTTCCATGCCTTCGATTCTTTCCATCTATGCCTTGACCGTGCTTACAAACGCATAGCGTTGACTCTCAACACCTCTCTACCTTCAACTCCGTGACAAATCGATACCGTTACCTTCTTCTAAAACGACATTTTACTTTTCGTCAGTTCATTTCCGATCCTTATCTCCTTTGTTTTCAGTTAGCCCCTGTTTATATACTGGTTTCCAAGGCTTAGATTTCTTAATTTGGGCATTTATAAATCTCGAGATTATGATTAAAATTTCGTCATTAGGTCTATCTGGATGTTTCAGATTTGACTGTACTCAGCTGATAAAGCAGACAGCACTAAGAGTTTTTGTTGCGTTGAAGAATTTCGCAGATTTGTAACTATACACTGCCGTGTTCTGACACAATTTGTGCCAAAGGTTACGGTTGGAAAGCTATACAACAAATTCGTTAAGCAAAGATCCTGAAAATTTTCGGTAGTACTGTATGTAGCCGCCCCATGAGCGTCGTCACAGGGTAAATCAAAGGTAGCTGCCTCCAACTCAGCTAAGGCTGGGTCCTTGGACTCGTCAAAATTTGGTGAGTTTTTACGGGGTACCGCTGTGTGGCTTGGCATTTTCTTCCATAAGTCTTGATCCATCACACAAGACAGTTATTAAATGTATAGAGTCTCGCGCAGACTGCAGTCCGTGTGACCCAGATCACCGAGCGGTTCTTGCTACTCTTTTAACAAATAGTTAAAGAAATCTGTTAGGGCAGACAAGCAGAGTGACTGAGTGAGCCGACGAAAAGACTAAGCTGAGAGAAGAAAAGTCTGTCTCGAGGATGCCACGTGGACGCTTGTAAAGCTTTCTTCAGGCAGCTCCGTGGAACCTGGCAAATATCAGCAACCAAATCTCGGCCTTGGAGGTCGATGTGTCTATGCACTAAAGAGGCAAAACTGGCGTGAAAATTCCGGCACAGTATCAAATGCTGTAGTCGGGAGCGCCTCTGAGTAGTAGTAGACTTCGAGAGGCGCTATAGAAATATCCGGAATAAATAAATAAATAAAATCTATTATGGCGCGTGAAGGATATGCACCTAAAGCATAGAGGACGGGAGCAAAGTGGTTTCACTCCAGGCACGTCCACAAAAGACAAGATTTTCACCTTAAGCTCTCTCAT